>JBAMIB010396079.1:0-10394 GCA_037177415.1 Kaempferia rotunda | reverse complement strand
TGTCGGATTGGATGCCACGATCTTTCAATTATGAAAAGTGGGCTAAATATCCACACTGCGAATAAGTCAAAATAAAATTTCGAATTGGACGGGTTTAATATTTTTAATTATTTCTTTTTTCTGACATCAGCAATAAAGTCGACTCCAAGTGGGTGGTTCATCCTCCAACCTCCCTCGGCTCTTCTTTTTAAGCGTTGGTGGGAGTTTGAAACGAACGAATTATTATTCTTCCTCCATTTCCTTTGTTCGACTTTACGAGCCATTCAAATCCGATGAAGGATATTGTCGCCTGCTTCGGCCACAACGCCGTCAAAGTCGCCGAATCCACCCTAAGTCTCGCCTTCGACGGCTCCTCTCCGCCCCAGTCGGAGAACACCGTTTGCTGCTCCTACGGCGCGGCCCTCTCCTCCCGCAAGCAGCTCCTCATCGAACTAACCTGGCGCCGGATCACGTCAGGCGACGCCTTCCTGACCGTCGCCGTCGATCTCGAGGGTTCCGCCACCCACCGCGTGATCCTGCGCAAGAAGAAGGGAAGCCGGGCGTTCTCGGCCGGGGCCGCCGCCTGCAACCTCCACTGGGACGTCTCCGCTGCCAAGTTCTCCGGCGCGGCGCCGGATCCGGCGAAGGATTTTTACCTCGTGATTATCGCCGACCAGGAGCTGGTTCTACAGCTCGGAGATCTGAGCGGGCATTTCGTCGAGCGCATGGAACACGCGCCGCGGACGGCCGAATACTGCGCCGTGCTCTACGCCCGGCGCGAGCGGGTGTTTGGATCCACGCACCACTCGACCAAGGCGGTTTTCCGCGACGGCGGAAGCGAGCACGAAGTGATGGTGCGGTGCGAGGGAGGAGAGGGAGAGAGCGAGGAGGCTGCCACAGGGGGCGACGGCGAGCTCTACTTCTGCGTGGATCGGAAGAGGTTGATCGACGTGAGGGAGGTCAAGTTGAACTTTAGAGGAAATCAGACGATCTACCTCGACGGATCGGCGATCGACGTTCTCTGGGACGTCCACGACTGGTGGTTCAGGGGATCGGCCTCCGCCTCCACCAGCGGCGCAACCTTCATGTTCCGGACTAGGAGCGCAGCCGAGAGCTTGCTGTGGTGGGAGGAGGAGATGGCAAAAGGTGCGTCTCAATTCACTCTCTTGATCCAGATTTTCAAGAACTGATCTGGATTGCAAAGATTTTTTGCATCTCGCTCGATTAAAATTTCCTCTGGTAAAAATCTACTTATTTTTTTTTTATAATATATATAAAAAAAATCTGAAACGGATGATAAATGAACACGTTTTTTTGGGGACGATTTGTGATTTCTATGCTTCGATCCGTTGAATCTCCCCGTATGAAGAAAACACAAAATTACCGATGGTCTTTCATACGTAGATCTTTCTCGGGTCAGTTCAAGGGTGATTAAAGATTGTGATGGTTCAGTTGACTATCTTAGCATTGAATGTATATCTGTACAATATGCAGGAGTTTGATTTGGAAGACTGAGTCAGAAGTCAATTTTGTTGCAATTGAATTTTTCAGCTAAACGTTGGCCAAAATCAAATAAGCCCAATCCTTGAAAGCACTGCAAAGTCATCAAAGTGCTTCATGGATGGCAATGCTGGCAAAACAAAATTTCTTGTCTTGATTCATCTTATGAGGTAACCATACTTGTGGTCAAAACACACAATTGTTCTTTGTGAGGACAATCTAGTTAAAAGGGAGAAAGAAGAGTACAAAAAGCATGGGAGGAAATAAAATAGGTTAAGACTTCGAATAAGTATAGAGCAGATGAGCACAATGAGGTGCAAACACAGGGTGAAAATAGTCTCTTAGCTAATCAAAGTGAAGGTTCCTAATAGAATGAATAAACTGAGATGCCAATCAAGGTCTCTTGGCCTTACTTTTGCAAGTTGTTCCACATCTCTTCCATATATATTGTGTTAAAAAATTAAAAAAAGAAGAAGTTCTCCTCTCAAGGTATTTCATATTTGCACCAAGTTGTTAAATATCTCATAAAGTTTTTTAGAGGTTTCAAGCTTTTCAAACTGAGTTATTCTACCAAACAGAATGCAGATCTCAATTCTGATGTTATTTTAATTACTGGCAACAATCTTAAGAACGCAGCAGGCAAAAAAGCAAGCATACACAATACCAATGTAACAGTACTTGCAAATTCTGAAGTTGTATGGCATAAATATTTCTGTTACTGGGAACGAAATTTGTTGATCCAAATGGCCTTACAACGCACATCGAGAGATCCGAAAGGTTAGTGCTTTGGGTCATGAAGACACTTTAAGATGGCAATGATCAGTGCCAGATATCCGAGGTCGATGAGCGTGTGTGCCTTTTCACTCGACTGTAGCTATCCAAGGAAGAAACAGGAATAGTTCTTGTAGTTAAAATAGTTGCTTCTTCCACATTACCATTAGCTCGAGAAAGATGTTATTTTTGTATTCATGTGTTCTTGGACATATCCAACTTAATCCCGGCGGCGAGAAGTTGGCTCCTGGCACCTCAGTCCTTAGTGATCCACCTGCATCCATGCACCTCAAACCCACCATGGCCAGTGTCACTGTTTTCTCCCCCACTTTTATTTCCGGACTTTTTTACTTGTCTTCTTCCTCTCTTGGCCGCGCTGTCACTAACACTTCCATTCAAGAGTGGGTCGTCGATTCCACGAACTCGCTTAGCCAGCGAAGATGAACCCATACTACTGTCATCCTTGGTTTTTAACTTTCCCTTTTCATGCTTTCTTATGTTCTCTGAAAATCTGTGAAGCTTCCGATTGAATCGTGTGAAACCCTTCTCCATGGGTTCCACTGCATGTGTGACTGTAAACTTTAGATCATTCACAATCTGGAAAAGAAAGAAAATGCAGGATCATGTAAAAAGAATTGGCGTCGACTTCACTCGCACAAATATTCCACACAATAGGAGCTAATAAGCAGACAATATATTTCAATTCTAATATCAGTATTTTTTTATGCTTCTGCACTGAAATGCACCTGTTTTTCTTGTTATTGATATATCCTACGACGTTCGGGTTACTGTACCTATGACAATTAAGTCACGCACCTGCTGAAGGGTACCACTTCATCTGATCAAAAGGGTGATTGCTCTCATAGATAATATGACAATATGAGATTCTTGGAGTGTTTCTCCAGGAAATATGATGCGAGTAAACAGATGTTTGTATGATGCAAATAAAATATTCAGGAGTTCTGATTCTGCTTGTGTAAAAAAAAAAATACAATAATTACTATCTAATCAAATTGTACTTTGAATTTAAGCCAATCAAATGAAGCTATGAAGTACAAAATTCTCACCGGCACCTGAATTATGACTATTAAAAATGGGATATATATATTGAGGGTAGCCCACGCGGGTGTGCACACTGAGTGTGTAGGCTAAAATTTTCTTATATATATATATATTCTCATAGATATGTTTATCTAACAGACGTGTACAAACAAGTGTGTATAAATATATTTTATCATCCTATAAACCCTTGGTTTCAACAGGGATATTGGAGTGGAAATAGTGATGAGATAAAAGTGCTCTAAAGATGCAATCATAAGCTTTCTCAACGCCTTCATGAATCTTTACTTCATTTTTTCTACTGAAATGACAGAATATTTCTTTAGCCAAGTCAAGATCAGAACTCTTACCAGAGAATCAACAAGAATATTAGTGGAATGCAGTAATCAGAGTGATTGTGGAGCTTACATATTCTCCTCCTCCAACAAATACATCTCGAACACTTTCTCTAATAGCTGTAGAACTCTTGCTAGCAAGATCAGGTTGGGGCAGCCTAAGCTTTATTGGCCGTTCACTGTCCCTGACCTCATCAGGGTCTAAAGGGCAATCTAAAGATGCATAGTCTCCAAGAACAGCCACACCACTAGTAATTCGTTCACCCATTAGCTTGTACGGTTCAGCAGGGAACACGTAGAGATGCACAATCGAAGCGAGAAACATCTGTACTGGAACAACTAATCTATTAGTTTTTTATCTAGATAATAGTCTTTAATGCAGGAATTCAAGTAGAAGCCTTTTTACAGATAATACGTCACCTGAAAGACAACTTTCAAAAGATAAGGAACATAATAGATTAACAGAATATATACACAAAAGCACATAATATACACATGAAAAACTATACAGAGGATTATCATCCATAATCAATTCCTTTCCACTTCTTAAAAAATAGTGATCATCCAGAGGTAAGAAAATAATTGAAAACATCTTTAACCAATAAATTTACCATAAATAAACATGAACCAGATTTATGGACTACGAAAATTAATACGTTGCTTCAGTGCAATTTCAGTATCTCAAATAGCATATTTATAGATATGGTAATGGATCATGTATTAGATTAAATATACGACAGAATTACCTCTATACAAATAATGAAGTCCTGTACACTTGATTTAAACTGCAAATTTTGAGCTATAGAACTTTCAAATAAATTCCAACTAAAAAGTAGGGCAATCGCCACATCTTGCCACCATGTTAGAAAAACTATTGATTTGAACATCAGGAACTTGGCAAGTGGCTTTATACGAGCTAGTTCATTCTTTGTAGCAGTATAAAATAAGACCAAACAATACAATGCCCAAGACTGACTGAAATTGAGAACTACAGCCATATAAGGGTACCTACAAAATTAAGATGAGATCAGAGGGTTTTCATGTTAAATAAACAACACCAGACACGAGAAACAAAAAAAAAGACGAGATTTTGAGATATGATACATCTTGTTCCCTCTTTAAATTAATGCATTGAAAATTAGACGATTGTTCACGGTCGTTAGAAATCTCGACTTGCACTTGACTTACCCACACTTCCACTTGAACTCTCCTTCACAATATACTCCAAAGGCTTCAAGAACCACAGCTAAAATCGCAGTAAAAGTTTTTATTATCATCTGTATGAAATGGCCAGGAGTAGGGTAAACTAATTCATCTGTTAAAAAGAGAAATCTAGCAATCATTCATCAAAAGCTTACATATTGAACAATTCCAATCTTGATACTCTGGTAAAACCACTCGCTTAGTCTCCATGGTTCCAAAAAATAGTTCATTGGAAAAGGATGCTTTATTATTCCCTTCTCAGAGACATTCTCTAGTAAGGTTGTTTTGGAGGTAAAACCACCTTGTCTGTTCAAAAATTCAATTGTTCTCTCTTCACCACCTACAGCAGAGCAGCGGAGATCATCAGAAATAATAGCAAAATCCTGTAAGGTAAAGAACAATGCATGCTCATGTCAAATTAGGACATTTTTTTAAGATATAATGATAGCTAGATCTAATAAAATATCAATAGTTTCAACAGGCAAAATTACAATAAAAATGGTGCTACGCAGAAACACCTGGCTATTTCCACTCAACAAGTGAAAAGAAAGGAGCAATTTGATGGCATAAATGGCCAAATGCTTAATTGATATGATTGTATTTTAGCATGCATCCGTCATGCAGAAACATATAAATCTTTCTGGTTACAAACTAGTGTTAACAAGAAGTTGATCAATTAGAATTCTAACTTTCCCATAAGATTTCTGCCAATAAACCAAAAGCAACAAAAAATTTCTCTCATGCATTAACTAATTAAATCTTAGCCAATAAGAAACAATTTTGGCTTCAACCTGAATGAGATCATTATGCAAACCAAGTAAGAAATATCAAACAAGTTATCTAACTGAATAATTATGCAAGGACTGAATTTGGTAAATAAATAAATGATGCAATGTAGTGGCACCCATAAGTGCGCTAGAATATTGCTAGCGTTAGATTTCAATTGACACCTTGACAAATGCAAAAGCAAGTATAATAAACAAGGTAGAGTAAGAAAGAGTTTACTGCTCAAAAACATAGGTTTGTCATTATCCATGAAATTTTGAGATATCACTACTGAACATGTAGCAATCAGTTAATATCAGTAATTACAAACTAGAGAAATTGCTTTAAAATTTTCAACTTGGATGGAAGTATGTCTTCTATGATTGGAGAGCATTAAGCGTATTTCCTACCCGGGAAAAAACAAATGGAAACAAAGTGATAGAAAGATTTCTCTAATGGTACCTTATTTCCATTTCCTTAGAAATAGAGAGAAGGAAGACGGGAAAATTTTTCCTCAGTTTTTGCCAATTCAAATTTCGTCTGATATGGGTGAAAAGTTATTGTTAGAATGCAATGAAGCAAACCCAGAGAAAGAATAACAAAAATTTGATATAATTATCAGTTGTTTTCAGTCAGATCCCAGAATGGTGACTATAAGAATCTCATAGCAAATAAGCAAAAGAGACATTTCTGTTCTATACTAAGCATGATTTAAATGTTAGCATATTGAGATCTCCAGCCAAACTAAATCGAAATAATCCACTGACAATGCAGTTTATCATATTGCTACTTAGAGAAAAATCATGGCTAGTTTGCATTTATGCATGAATAAAATTTTCCAGGTATGAGAAATATAATCAGATTATATAGAAGAATTTTCATTGTGATAGACGCATACCCATGCAAGCAACAAGGTATCTTTCAAAGCAATACATGGCAAAGGCCTCGTAACAATCTCGCAGAATCCCACAAACAGCACTGATAGACGGATTCACCAGTGATACATACTAAATTCAAATAACAAACAACTCAGCAATGTTTTTAATGAAACACAGATAGATAGTTTGGCAGCAATTCAACATGACAAATACTTCTTGGAAACAAATTGAACCAAAGGAAAAGTCCAGACTGAAATAAAATTATAGCAAAATTCTTGAGAAAATTCCCAAGAATGAACAAGAATATTAACATCATTGACTAATCAATATTTAACACACTTGGTGGTGTAGCACAAGAGGAGATTGAGTGTTGGGAAGTTTGGGGAGTAGAAATCTAGAATAAAGTGGTAAGGAATGTAGAAACTTAGGTATCACACCTAAGGTTCCTAGGCATCACACCATAGAGGGATTGTATCACACAACCAAAGAGAACTCTCAAAATATTGATATCTATTTTCTGTCCCATCATTGCAGCAGTACACGCATTTATACTATGACTCAAAAAGGCCTCAAGCAACATAAATGCTAATAGATCGACTCCTTGGAAACACAAAAGACTCTTAAAGACACATAGAAAATTTAAAAGACTCACATAGAAAACTTAAAAGACTCATAAATATGCTAAAATTTTTCAAGGATGACAAATTAAAACATATTAGAATTGTCGGTCATTTAATGCTGACTTTTGACTTCAACCCTTAGGAATTGATGAACTTTAAATCATTTCCCAAGTAGGTTTATCATTTTCCAAGACATGTCAAATTAATAGTGAAGTTTTAGAATCTTTTTTTCTGTGCTTATAGACTTTTAATGGAGTTTGCCACTTGTCTCCATCAACTCTCCCCGGATGAGAAAAACTCATCCATGGTGAGTTAAAAGTGTGGAATCTTTCATAAAGTTCTCTATTCAGCTGTTGGAATTCATCATCAGTAATCCATGTGCATTCAGAAAGTGGCTGGGCCTTCCATTTGATAAGATATTTTTGATAACCGCTTCCCTTTTTAGACACAATCTCATGATCAATTACATTTTCAATGTCATCTTTCATTGTTTGAATTGATGGCAAACGAGCATTATGTACATTATTTGCCATAACATCTCCATATCCAGAATATAAAGTGAGATCCTCAATGTTGAAGACATTGCTAATACCCATATCTGTTGGTAGCTCAAGACATAAGCATTAGAGCTGATTTTCTTTAAAACTTTATAGGGTCCAACATTCCTCAAATGAAGTTTCTTATAAACCCCTCTTGGATATCATTCTGGACTTATACGATCCATAACCATATCCTTCCTAGAATTCAAACTTCCTTTTCAAATCAGCATGTGTTTTATATCTTTCATTGCTTAGAGCAATTTTTCACTTGACATCATCATGTATATCTTTTATGTGTTTGCTAAAAGCATCAGCTTCAGCACTTGGTGTTGCCTCCAATGGTAAAGGAACCAAATCAATTGACTTTCTAGGAAGCATACCTGTAACAATTTCAGATGGGCTATATCAGCAGATCTATTCACCGAACTATTATATGCAAACTCAGCCATAGGAAGAATTTGATCCCATGTGGTAACATGATCTCCAAACAAGCAACAAAGAAAATCACCCAAACTTCTGTTTGACCATCTCTTTGATGGTGAAAAGAAGAAGAAAACTTTAACCTTGTATTCATTAATTTCCATAAGGTTCGCCAAAAGTAGCTTGTGAACTTCACATCTCGGTAAGAAACAATTGTTAATGGTAATCCATGAAGGCGAACAACTTCCTTGAAGAAGCGTTTAGCAATGTGAACAACATCTAATATTTTTGAACATGGAATGAAGTGAGCCATTTTTGAAAACCGATCCGCCACTACAAATATAGAGTTGTGTCCTCCAATGGTTTAAGGCAAACCAAGCACAAAATCCATGCTTATATCTTGCCATGGTTTGTGTGGCACAGGTAGAGGCATATATAAACTGGTATTTTTCTTTCTTCCTATAGATAATTGGCATGTGTGACATTGATACACAATCTTGGCCACATCCTTCTTAAGGCTAGGCCTATAGAAATGGTCTTCAACCATTGCAATGGTTTTATCCCTTCCAAAATGACCTACTGCCCCTCTAGCATGTAACTCCCATATCACTTGTTCACGAAGAGAAGTATTAGGCAAACAGAGTCGAGTTCCCTTAAAGAGATAATCACCATGCATCGAACAATCTGAGAAATGTCCATGCTGTCCTGTAATTAAATCAGCAAATATATTGCAGAAATCTTTGCACAAAGAATAGTCTTTCTTATGTAGTTCAAATCCCACCACTTGTATTGCCATAGAAGAAAGGATATATACCACTCTACTAAGTGCATCAACTGCTTTGTTTTCAACTCCAGATTTGTGTTTGATTACAAAGGTGTATTCTTGTAAGAGACCCACTTCCCATGTCGATGACTTAGGTTTTGTTGAGAATTGATATATTGAAGAGCTTGGTGATCAGAATATAGATCAAACTCTTGTGGAAGGAGGTAGTGTCGCCAATCATGCAAAGCTTGAACTACAGCATACAATTCCTTATCATATGTGGAATATCGTTGTTTCGCCTCATTCAACTTCTCACTAAAATATGCAAAAGGATGCCCTTGTTGACTTAATACGCCACCGATTCCGACATTAGTTAAATCACATGCCACTTCAAATACCTTTGAAAAATCTAGTAGTCGAAGAATAGTTGCTTCAACCAATATTTTCTTATTTCTTGAAAAACTTGTAAACCTGTGTTGGTCCAAACAAATGAGTCTTTCTCTGTGCAATCAGTTGTAGGGGCCATAATAGTGCTAAAATTTTTGATGAAACACCTATAAAATGTTGCTAGGCCATGAAAACTTCTGATTTCTTGTAGTGTCCTAGGCAACGACCACTCTTGGATGGCTTTTACCTTATCAGGATCTACGTCTAATCCTCTAGCGGAAACCATGAAGCCCAAAAACACCAAGAGGAAGTCATAAAGGAACATTTCTTTAAATTTATGTATAGCTTCTCTCTAAGAAGAATCCTTATGACTTGTCGCGGATAAAATGATCTTCTTTATTCTTGCTGAAAATTAAGATATCATTGAAATAAACAACAAGAAATCTTCCGATAAAAGGTTGTAATACCTGATTCATAAAGCGCATAAATGTGCTAGGAGCATTAGAAAGACCAAAAGGCATGACAAGTCATTCATAAAAGTCATCTTTAGTCTCTCGACCTAATGCATATTTGATAATACCCACTTTTCAAATCAAATTTTGAAAAGATATAAGAACCAACCAAGATATCCAGCATATCATCGTGGTGAGGAATTGGGAATCGATATTTGAAAGTGATCTTATTGATCGCACGACTGTCAATGCACATGCGCCAACTACCATCTTTTTTTGGTGTTAACAATGCAAGGACAGCACATGGACTTAAACTTTCTCGAATGAAACCCTTGGACAATAATTCTTGCACTTGCTTCTTTAATTCTGCATGACCATTTGGATTCATTCGATAGGCTGGTAGATTGGGTAATTATGAACCTGGCACAAAATCAATAGCATGCTGAATTCTATGCATGGGTGGAAGCTTACTAGGTAATCTTCTAGAGCCACATCAGAAAAGTCATTTAATAACATAGTAATTCCTAGAGGAAATAAGGAAGCTTTGAGAGCATATACTTTTTAACTTCTTTGATTATATGAGCATACATAGTAGAACTTTCTTTAGTCTGCTGTTGAAATTTTTTTTTGGGTGAAGAGATTTTCTACTATTGGTAGCATTCTTTGCCTTCTCTTGTTTGTATTTCTTTATTTCAGCAGTCTGCATTGGTTTCAATAATACTT
>JBAMIB010396043.1:0-10398 GCA_037177415.1 Kaempferia rotunda | reverse complement strand
TGAAAAACATCAGGTTCGGGTTGAGTATTTTCGGGTTCGGGTCGGGTCAGGTTCGGCTTGGAGGGTTTCGGGTTGAAAATTTTCGGATTGAGTTCGGGTTGGGTCAGGTCGGGTTCGGGTTGACCCGAATTTAGGGGTTAATTGATTTTTTATAGTTAAATTAAATTTTATTTTAAAAACTAAGATGTTTTTATGTATATTAATATCAATATTAGTATACTAGTGATGAAGTATTAAGATAAAAGTGAAGAATTATTGGGAAAATGACAAAAAAAAGTTATTTTGGATTGTATTATATGGGTTGTCTTGGTTGAGTTCAGGTTGGACGGGTTGAGCGGGTTGGGTTCGGCTGGTCGGATTCGGGTTCGGGTTGAGGGGTTTCGGGTTGATTTCAGGTTCAGGTCGGATTCGGGTTGAGAGTTAAAAAAAAAAAAAATTTACTACCCGACCTGAACCCGATCCAACCCACCCGAATTGACATCCTAATTATAAGACTCCGCTAAAAAATTAAGGTAACTCGTTAAAAATCAAAGGTGTTTTGAATGAGTCATCCGTGAGAACAAATAATTCGTAGAGTTGTATAACTCTTGTGGTGGTGCTTTGAATTTTCATTTTTTTTCATTTACCAATCTAATAACACTACTCTTTACGGTTAGAATAAAGTCTCAGAACATTTTTTTTTCTATTAAATTTACAAATCTATATCGAAGCAAACGACCTCGTATTACTTACTGGCTAAAACTGTCGGTTTCAATATATATTTCTTAGAAATATTTTGTATACTACATTATCAAATTCATAGGAAATGTGCATTCTAAGTTGAAGGTTGTGTCCTCGGCAACCAAACAAATTCCTCAGGCACTAAAGCAGAATATTCAGTAGCTAGTTTGCAGTTATCACAGATAGCGTTCTAAAGCCTTGAATAGTACAGATTTCCCTCAAAGCTCTCTCTGCAATATTACATAACGTAAAGCAGTAACAACGTACTAAACTTTAGTCAATTATCTTCCGAGTCATCCTACAATGAAACCAAGTCACGTACGACCAACTGGGAAGACTGCCAATTTCATAGGACAAATCGAAGAGGCATTAGGTAGAGAGTACTTCATGCAGCGGGTTTGTGTAGCTCACCAGCCCCATGAGCGAAATGGCACCGATCACCAAAAGTGCATGAGCCCTTTGCAAAGTTCTCACACAACTTTGTCTTGTAATTGTTGCTTATCGCACCCGGAATTCCAATAGTAGGTGTGCTCTTTGCTGGTATAGGAGCTGCAGTGTTAACATTGCCAATAAGTTCTCTAACCATGGAATTGGCATGTTTGATCTGGTCGAACGTTCCCTCCAACTCAATGTTTCTCAGATTGGGTTCGGATTCATGCTCCCGTATTGCGAGCTTAACACCCGTTATACGGCAAATCTGCTTTGTGTTCATCCCACCCTTACCTATAACGGCACCTGCAAGGGAAGCATCAATGCTGATTTTGGCAGTGGCTGAGGCTCCAAAGCTGGTTGCAGCAGCGAGGCCAGCAGGTTGGCGTGCCTCGAAGTTTGTTGGTATCCTTGCACCCAATGGGGCCGCCATATGACCATCAAAATGTGGAACAGCAGATTTGTTGAGTTCCCATTCCCCATGTGCAAAATGGCACTTATCGCCAAATTTGCAGCCTTCAGGAGTGTTGTAGTTTTTGCACATGCGAGTCTTCCCAGCAGGAGGTGGCCCATTGGTTACTGCTGGAGGAATTACATTCTTTACAGAAGCAACCCCTAGGGTGTTCAAATTCATCTGTGAAACAGCGGCATAGCCTCCGGGGACGTAGTGCAGGAAATGACAGCCTTCACCGAATGGGCATCCGGCAGTGCTGCATAAGATGAGACAAATAAGATAAACAAAGGAGGAACTTCTCAACATTAATGCAGGAAGTATGAGGCCAGACAATGCACAATAATGGATGAAAAAGATATTATCTTGTTCCAACATTTGATGCACTATATAATCAGCAAACATCTAGACATAAAAAATAATTAAATTGCCGAGATACTAACTCATTGTTAGCATTCTGCGTGTGTACCATAGTTAATATCATGGTATATTAATTTGAGCTGACCTCCCATATAAAAGATTATTATTTTTACAAGATGCACCAGTCTCTTACTCTCTTGCAAGAGTGCTGATGTTTAAGTTTAAGAAAACATCTCTAATTTTACATATTAATGCAAAGGTCAGTTAGAACCAAAAAAACAATCCACAACTGTCTAACCATCAGTGTTGGACATTCAAGAAGAGCAAGCAAAAAATACTGTGTTCCCAAGTCAACAATCGGTGAATCGCTGGAAGAAATCTAATGACCAAAAGAACCAAAAATTGCATAAATGCAACAGATTTTCAGGAGCCTACCACATAAAGATGAAAGCAAACCATTGATTCCAACTAACTTTATTATAAAAGGAATGCAGGTACAAAGTCCTCTTAATCAAAGTTATCTATGAATTTTTGTGTGAAGAATCATCTTAGAAACTTTGCTTGTCCAACTACTTAATATCAGCCACATGAATTTCACCCTTTCAATGAGATCTATGCACAAGCATATTATCAGTAATATTTAATTAATTAAATCATTTTTTACATTACAAATGTTTCTTGGTCGCTCTCTAGTTCTTATGCCTTCTACTCTAATAAATTCCCCTCCTAACTATAGAAACTTTTGTTCCTCATCATTGCAACATGTTTTCTCTTATATTATCATCTATTACAGCTACCCCCCAAGAGCTCTTGAATATTACTATTTTTATATTATTCTATTTAATATCTCCACATATCCATCTTGGCATTCTCAACTTTGTTACATTTGTTTTACTTCCAAAAACATTCCTATATTGTACCAACAATTAATAAAAGAATACATTATTAAGATTGCAAATCTTCCACACTATAAGAAACACCTACTTTATTTATTGTAAATTATAAATAATCTTTGAGATCACCAGATAGAAAGTAGAGAATGGATTTGAAAAGAACTCCATGCTGTTTAATGCAAGCTGAAAATGAACTCCTTTGCAATATAAAAGGAAAACAGTAGAAAAAAATAAGTTTCTAACAAGGAAATAATATGATTTTTGTCGTTCAATTCCCCTATTCAAATTTTTAGTTAATAATTAAAATCCAAATAGCATTCTGTTCACCAAGGTCAATAGAACGTAGTCAATCCTTCAAAAATAGAAATAAAAACTCATTTTTCCTAAAACAACAACCTAGAGAAGGAAGCAAGGAAGAAAATAGAGGAACATCATTTTTGCTCATTTTCTCAGTTAATATTTTTCAGATACAAATAAAAAAATAACTCAACATAGCTGACAACACAAAACAAAAAATAATTTATGTGGAGGTGAAAAGGCTTTATTTGACCACGAATACAAAGAACTAGAAATCTCTTTAACAGAGACTTTAAATTTCCAATAGCAGTTACTTTGGTCAAGGAAAACAGCAAGTGAAGCTCTCATTCAAACTTCAAGTGAGCAGTCTTGAAATAGGTGAAAAAATCTCAGAAATATATTCACACACTATAAATTAGTCAGAACAAGGATACAATATCATTGTATTGGTGTATGCCGATATTGTATAAATAACAGCTAAATATTTATATATTACAAGGATGATTCTGTAGAGAAGATTCTTTAGATAAAGCATGGTGTCAAATACTAATATTAACAGATAGGTGACATGAACGTTTTTTTTTTAATTTGTCGCACTTTCACTTAAAGAACTTATGATAAGAAACTAAACATTACAAATCATTCCAAGTTTAAATATGACTTGCTAACTCAATAATTAACCAAATGGAAGACAGACACACATGAAACACAATAAATGTGTGTGACCAATTGCCAACCATTTTTATCATTTATCTGTTTTTATATGAAGTTCTATCTCATAGTTCATGTTTTTGTTTTAGTGAACGAGAAATGGATAAATTGCAATTTGCAAGTGTATCAACTAGGGTGCAGCCAACCCATACTAAAAAACAAAAAGTTACTTATCTGCACTGAGCCACATCCTATTTAAACCAAACAAGAGCAAGAAAAAAATCCTATTCCATTCAACTAAGACTGATGAAGACCCAACGACACTACAAATGTACAGGTTGGTATCACTTTTATTTTATAACCATTTCAATATATCAAGAAGTTTGAAATAGAATTTCCAAAATCTCAAAATTTTAAATCAAGTACTATATATTTGTCAGAATAATAGGGCACATGAATTTTTAGAGTATGTAGAATACACATGCTGATCGTATACACATTTATATTTGACTTGTAATATTTTTTGCTTGAAAATAAGTAACTTATGAACACACATATATGATAAAAAACATGATAGGTCATTTTACTATTGAAAATGACTTGCTAAATCAAGGACTAAAAAAAAGGAATAGAAAACAGAAGTATGAAAAAACATCACTTAGTGAATGAAGGGGATCATTTCCTATGATTTATCTGTTTATATATGTTATTTCATTTCCTAGTTCACACACTAACGATTCAAAAGCTAAAATGCATGAAGGTGTCAAATAGGACAAAAGCCAAAACAAAATACAAATCATTTTTGTTATTTGCACTACACATTCCTTCTATATAAAACCAGATCAATAAAATTTCTATTTTATTTTAAAGAATAACCATAATTACTATGTTTAATATCATGGTTTATCTTTCAAAAGAGAATTGGGATATTAACAACGCAGCTCAAAAGCGAATGTTGAAAAACTGATTGATGTTTACTTTTTCTTAGTTTGAAAAAGCAACTGAAATACCTTTGGATCATTTGAAATTCATAGCAAACCTATAAATATCCTAAAAAGCAACTTCATTCAAGACAGAAGATTCAACACCACAACATGACATGCTATCAATCAATCCAAGCCTTATGTTAAGTGAGCATCAAGATTTCACTTAACCCATCCCTTTCTCTATTTTCTTATGTAATTCAAATCACTTATAATATCTAATAATATAAGCACGATGCTATCTTCCAACATGTTGAATCTTATAACCAAAGCTTAAGACAATCATTATAATCAAAAGGGTGGCATACAGTGAGCAATAAATACCTAATCCGTAGCTACTTTGTACAGAACTGCAACTACAAAACAACTACAAGCCTATTTGATCATAATTAATCCAATATCATGCATAAAAAGGACTCATAAAATACAACAAATAAGTAAACACAGTTATCCTGAATTTAAAAAAAAAAAAAAGACTTACCACCTGCCAAATACAATTTTTGAATCAAAATGCCAAAAGATCAAATGCACAATAACAGAATGGCTGGTCTGTTACATATCTTCAAAAATGTTTTAAGAAGGAATTTCACTCCTTCCAATTGAAAAAAAAAACAAGAAGGTAAACCATGAAAATTTTGTGTCTAGAAGTTCGTAGAAGTACAAAAACAAACAGATGGAAAATAATGGACAATGTTAACTTGTTGATAAGTAAACATAAAATGTCTCTAACCAAGATAGAGGAGCAAAGCATCCTCAAATATATTATACAACAGAACATTATTTGCACAACATAAATTGAGAAATAATTAATATCAACTTAATTAAAGTGTGAATTTTTCACTGTCAGATAAGTCTTCCTGTTTAGGTGCATCTCCACAAAATAACAAATACCCCCATTTCCCAGTTCAAAATGCTTCTTAGGTTGATTTTACCATAACAGCGAGTACCACAGCTTAGACATCAGATTCATTAGCTTTCATGAAGTTACAATTACCTGTATTCAACTAGCATTGCCAATTCATTAGCCTTTAACAAATTATAAAAAACAGAATTACAAATCAAATTGATGGTTAACTATTACATCATAAATTCATAATTTAAAAAGTTAAATTCTGATAATTTATCTTGAACAGGTTAAGATTAGAACCTGAAGAACTTGGTGCATGGCTTCAATTTGCTTCCTAGACCAGGTTGGTTCGAGTCCGTTTCTGTATCATAACATTGTTTTTTACTCTTAGTTACAATTTCAGTGATTCAATTGCTGTCATACTTCTGACAATATTAAATTATTCCACCAGCCATATATTGAGAACCTTCTCCACTAAAATGTTACCTTTCCAAATATCAATATGATGTTTAAACGCCAGGCTACACATTTTTAGTATATTGTCATAATTATTAAAAATTTTGTGACTTGTCATAAGATGAGAATTGTAAAAATATATATAAAACAGGAAAAAAAACATAGGCTGCCAGATTGTACTCTTGACTCAAGAAGTACATCCTAATGATTTCAAAGTTGAATCTTCCTGAATAAAATTATTTTAAGTGTGAAATTAGGTCCGTGGTTAACAAATACCAAATAGAAAAGGTGTTTAATGCGGAGCCATTGTGCAAAACAATGAGTTGATCAACAATGATTTCAAAGGAAAACAAGCCGATGGCAACTTTAGTATCAAACATATTTATGTATGAGTCCTTTAAAGTATGAGCTTCACAGTATTGATCAACAACGAGCACATGCTAATCGACAAAAAAAATGGAAATTAGATTTAGACCAACAGCCAATACATCCGGAGAGAAGCAAGCGTAAGACGCTTGCTCAAAAGCAAGCTATCCAAACAAAACAAAACACAACCAAACCTTACTTTGCGTACCTTTTATCCGCTTTGTACCGTTCGTTGCAGCTTCAGCCCGCGCCCTCTTGCGAGCGTCCATAGTTGCAAGCGAAAGGCAAGATGGTTTGCCGGAGAGGGACGGATTTAAACCTAGATCGCGGGCGCGACGGCGAGGTGCAGTGCAAAACCCTAGCTTGGGCTCGAAGGAACGAGGGATTTGGTAACGAGAGTGATTCGGGCTAAATTAAGCGATTGGGGGCGGACATCAAACGTGCGATTCCAATCGGGTTAGTTATGTGGTTCTAGAATCCGCGCCCACAACTTAACCACCGTGACAAGTGCGCACTTAAATGATTAAAAATTTACACTAATCATCATTACCTGATTTCCTCACAGTTAATGACGAAATTGCCCCGTTATTTTTCATCAATTTACAAACGGCAATTTAGCATATCTACTAAACTTTAATAAATAAATAACTAAATAATGAACGCCTGCCCCGTTATTTTGCCTAAATGACTAAATCTATTTATATATTTTTTGAAATTTTAAATTATTTAGATTAATCACTAAATTTTAGCTTAAAATTTATTGATGATATTAAAAAAATTGGGTCATTATAATCCATTTTCATTTTTTTTAATTTAAAACTCCTTAAGATCATCAATAATTAATATTTAATAACCAACAAATTATTGATAACTTTAAAAATTGTTTTAAATATCCCTTGTCTGCCTTCCATATTCTTTTTTTTTTTTTTTGCTTTCTAAATTTAAAATCTTTTCATCGTAACAAAAGGCATTTGGTTCTCCTGAATATTCTTGTATGTCTAAATTATAAAATTTAAGCTTAAAAAAAAATGAAAAAGATAAATGAAATTCGGTTACAAATTCTCAATTTTTTGGTGAGAAATTTGTTAGAAAAAAAAAGAAACTTGGAAATACATTTCGAATTAGCTTAGTTGTCAATTGAAGTCTTGCTATATGAGATTTGATCCATTGGATTATGTTGTCAAAGAATCCTACTCTTTTGAGGTAAAAACAACTTGAAAAAGAAAAACAAGTGTGTGTAATTTTTTATCCTTTTTTTTTTACCATCAGTCCATAATTTAATTCATCTGAATTCCATGGCGTAACAAAGCTATATATTCGTAGGAAGATATGTCCTAACCTCCCATGCAAAAAGACCCTGTGCTAGGATAAAATACCCCTTATGATTTAGGATTAGCGACGATACTAGACCGTTTGGATGAACGTTATTACCTTTTTACTCCACATTGTTTCTTATCTTAATATAACCAAACCAAAAAGCTAGCAACAAGCAAGTTAACGAACCAACATGGTGGTATCACTGTCAAGCCTCCAGGTAAAATTCATTAAATAGTCATGTTTAAATTAGATAGGAAAAAACATATGCATGTCAGTTTCAGTTTCTAACAGCCAATTGTTTAGTTCGATGGGATCAACAGTTTGGTAGGTGAGAAAAAAACGAGATGCTTTTGCTTTCCCCATGTGACACCAGTTATTTGGGGACTACAAGTCAGCTCTCTTTTCCTCATAGCTTTTCTAGAGACATCCCTTCTAGCCTTTGAGATTAATTGCAGCCAGTTCTTTCTCGACATAATCTCCTGCACAGATAGGAGGGTACTTGCTCGCAAGGGGTGTGTCAGCAAAATGGCCTAATGGCTTCAATGTTGCATCAGATGCGATGTGCCCGAAGAGCTGGTTAAAGGAACAAGAAATTGGTTAACCAAATTAAGCACAAGTGTCAGAAGAAGCTCAAACATATGGAGGAGAGCACTTACAGTTGATGAAACCCTCCAAAGGCTGCGGGATTGTTGTCGAGCAGACTCAATTGCTTCTAGTGTCCTATTACTTACAAGAACTTCGTGCATTCCAGCCAAACACTCACCCGCGGTTAACCACTCTAGCTGCATATAAAAGCGCCTAGCGGAGATAAGTGCTTGCCAAATTTAGGTTTCTTGGTCGAACAGTTAGAAAACAGTTGCTCTAAAATTGAATTGTCACTGAGTCATACATTTTTTCCCCATTTTTTTTATTTGAAGAGCATACCTTGCCTCCAATTATGATTTTCATCATCTCTCACAATTAAAAAAATAGGTAATCTTGTGATCGTGTCTATTTATTCTATCCACTTGGGGTTGGATATGGAGAGGGTAGAGGAACACTCCAAGAACTAAAATTTAAAGCTGCTTTATGAGATGATTAGCTTGGGATAATACTAGCACAATGTTACATTAATTCATGGAATTATAAATAATGAGATACTACTGTCCTTTTCGCTGCTATATTCATAGTTTCAGACCAGAATGAAACTCAACTACATTTATTATTGGATGGATGTGGAGTTAACCTTTATACATTATGAGCTTTGACACTAGAATGCACAGGTTTTAAGTGTTATGTACATTTAGAAGATTTCTATTGCCAGGTAGATCGACCTTAGGGGCGTCACATAAAGGGAGTGAGGAAAGGGGATCAAAAATTCATACGGACCATTCATAGATGTTTTGGATTCTTATCCCTCAAATCTAAGAAATGAAGTTTCTTATTAAAGACATATTACATTAAACTCATCAATTGATATCAATACATTTTACAAAATTTGTTTAATCAATTTAATTGAATAAAGTTAGTATAACTTGGATGTTATAAATTTGAAAATGGCTAAAGTCACTGATAAATTATTATGACATAAAGAGTTACAATCAACCAACAAAATGATTTCCTAATATAGCTCAAAGTGCAAATTAAACAACTTATTTAATTATAACGTAAAAATAATCACCTGCTTTCCAGTTTGGATAAGGAGACAACCAAAAGGAACCTTGACTTCCATCTTCTGTCCATTTCTTAACCATATGTTTAGGCCTGGGAATCGGCTTCTTCCATGGATTGTTAGGAAATTCAGGTCATAATGATATCCGGCAAACACAGTGCCTAGACTGCCATGTCGTTGTAGATCACTTCCTGTTGGAGAAAGGAGATGAGGTCCCTATAGTTATCATGGGAAAAACAAGAAACATTAAGAAAAGGAATCTTATGATGAGTTAACACAAAAATAGTCTAGTAAAAGGCTAGTATAGCATAATAGTGCAAACAAAATAAGTGTTCAATCTAAATTCGAAATGTATTTCTCAGGTAACACGTCCAAGCCGGATGTGGTTAATAACACTTCATTGGAGAAAGTTTCTATTAAAAGAGAAACCTCTCAAACTGAAAAAGCACATAAATAAATTGCATAATCTACAAAATATAAATGAAAATCATCAAACTCAAAACAAGCAAATTAGAGACGGAATAATGCACTGACTATACATTAAAAAAAATCATCCTAAGGAAGCCTACTTATTAAGCATATTCAAACAATTGCAATGCTCAATCCATATTAGATTAACCATCTTAATCAAAGGCACATAGATGAAGGGACAGAGATGAATGGGCATAGGTTTTTCTGGAATCTACACTAACAAGCTAAAACTACCATCAAAGTGTTCCGAGAATGTTGAGGTTGACTACTCAATGTGACTAGAAAAAGAATAGGCACCTTGCAGCAATATGAGATTGAGATTCAACATGGTTCCACGTCATCATAATAATAGTAAATAGAAACAGCATTTTTTTTTTTTTTGTCAAAAGTAGACTATCATTAGCCAAGTAAAGAAGTTACAGCAATATGTTGATGAATCTCAATACCTGACTGGCCAAAGAGCAATGTCTCTCTCTCTCTCTCTCTCTCTCTCTCTCTCTCTCTCT
>JBAMIB010395994.1:0-10403 GCA_037177415.1 Kaempferia rotunda | reverse complement strand
AAATATAAGAACAATTTATTAATTATTATATTTAATTATCTTTAATGAGTTAGAACTATGCTCGTTTAATTTTTAAACGAGTTTTTTTCAAGTCAAGCTCGAGCTATTTAATTTTATTACGAGCTGAGCTCGAACTTAAGAACTAAAGATCGAATTGAACTTGAGCTCGACCTTAGGGAAAACAAACCGAGTTTGAACTCGAGTCACTTACTGTTCGACTTGGTTCGACTTGTTTACACTCCTACTTCTATTGTAGAGGTACGTGGGCTCCTCCTTCCTCCACGAGTTGGCCATTGTTGTGCTATCAAGAGATCACGTGATCCAGCTCAATATCCAGCTCAGCCCAATCCAACCCAACCCAGCCCACTTGTGATGTAAAATACTGCTCACCGATGCTCTGTGCGGACGCGCGCATGGGTGGGACAAGGTGCGGCCTTATGGCCAATAATATCTCCCCCCTCTTCTCTTTACAATAATAGCCATCTTTTATCTACCCGAAAATATACCGCTTATTTTAGCGGCAATTTATAGCACGTAGGATATCATAGCTTGGGTAATAAAACGCGTCTCGAATTGCAATGTAGAAGAACAAGTCGCCTGTTTTATGAATGTTCTCGAAGGTATAAAATCTTCTCCGCTTCTGGTTTTCCACGGCCTCTTATCCCATTATTTCTAGGGTTAGGGTTCTTACCGACCCGTCCCTCCCTCTTATCACCTCCGGATCTTGTTAACGAATTGTTCGTCTATAGAAAATCGAGAGTGTGTTGGTGATCTAGTGATCGATTTGTATCCATCGTCGCCCTATTGAAACACGAGGCTTCGACGTCGTTGATCGTTTCCTTAGCTCGACAATGATGCAGACGGGTGGTGGAATGGTTCAGCCCCAATCAATGGCACAGCCTCCGATGGAGCAGCAGCAACCTCCCCAGCAGTGGATGATGATGCCGCCGCCGCCGCCTCAAGCGCAATACTACCAGGCTGGCCCGGCGCCGCCCATGTGGAACCAACAGCCTTCCCAGGTCCCTCCGCCAGTCCCCCAGCCTCAATACCAGGCCCCAGCACCGATTCCACCACCCCAGATGCAGTACCAAGCAGCGTCAGGTCCAGGCCCGGCCCAAGCATTGGCACCCCAGCCTTCATCAGCTGATGAGATCCGGACGCTTTGGATCGGTGAATTGCAGTACTGGATGGACGAAAACTATCTCTACAGTTGCTTTGTTCAGACTGGAGAGGTCTCTGTTTCATTTCCTTTCTTTTTTTGTATGCTAACTTTTTTCTTAATTTATCTGATTGTGTTGTTCTGGATTAATAATCTTATGTCCTGGTAGAATGTTTATTGCCAGGATTAATATTACGTGTGACTACTTTTAGAATAAGTATCTTGAACAGGCACAGATATTGGTTGGCAATGAAGCAGTACCATTAATAATGGACGTGGTTAAGTTTTCCATTGGAGATTAACATTTTCTTTTGATTGATTAAATTTTCAGTTATAAAAAAATTGAGATTAAGTTTTTTTTTTGACAATCGGGTTATTATTATCCTTTCTTTTTTTGATGTTCTGATTTGATTCCTTCTTTTGTAATAGGTAAATTGCAAAGTAGTGCAGTTAACTAATGCTCTTAAAATATTCATATATTGCCAAGCAATCACTTTTGACACAGCGACTAATGATTTTGATATTTAATGAACAACACACAAATAGAAGTAACATGGAACGAATACAAGTGCTGTTTATTGAATGGGTTAATTTGGCCTGCTGAATGTTGTATAGGGCATAGAGTAGCAATCAGATCTTTCTTTCTTATTTACAATATCGTGGTAACTAGTTAACTATCTTAGTTTTTTTAGAAATGAATTTGCCAATAATTCTTTCTGAAATTTAATGAAAATTACTGAAGTATCAGATTTACTTGTTCTAAGATAACACCATTTTCTGTCTCAAATTGTTGATTTCATCATTTCTTACAAAGCTTGGACTTTGTTTGCTGCGCATTTATAGCATGTGTTCTGTTTAATTCTCTGTTTGCACCTGATGGGGCCTTCAATGTAGGTTTTAGGCAGTGGTGCATGCTACATAATGGTGTGTATTAATTTAGTTTTCTTTTCTTTTCTGATTCCATGTTTCTAACATTCCAGGTTGTTTCAGTTAAAGTAATCCGCAATAAGCAGACAGGGCAGTCTGAGGGTTATGGTTTTATTGAGTTTGTATTTCGTGCTGCTGCAGATCGAGTTATTCAGATGTACAACGGTCAAGTGATGCCTAACTCAGAACAAGTTTTCAAACTGAATTGGGCATCAAGTGGAGCAGGTGAGAAACATGGTGATGGTGTAGATTATACAATTTTTGTTGGGGATTTGGCTGCAGATGTCACTGATTATTTGCTGCAAGAGACATTCAAGAACCAATACCTATCAGTCAAGGGTGCCAGAGTTGTTACTGATAGACTGACTGGGCGCACCAAGGGTTATGGGTTTGTTAAATTTGGTGATCCAAATGAACAAGCAAGAGCCATGACAGAGATGAATGGTGTCTACTGTTCTACCAGAGCCATGAGAATTGGTCCAGCTGCCAATAAGAAGAGTCTAGTAACCCAACAGCAGTTCTCTACAAATGGTATGTGGTCATATTAGTTTCTGAAATTCAATTTTGTATTTACGTAGCAGCCTCATCCTGTTACTGGATTTGAAATCCCTCTTGATTTATTGGTTGAATGCTGACATCAAATGTGTATTTGATACGTAGTGAAATAAGGCAACCTTAGATTTATGGTATTAACTTCAAGTTGAACCTAGGTGTCAAGGCCATTGCTTTCTTTTTACAAGTTTTCTTCAAGAACATATCCTTTGTGAAATTGGGCTAATTAAAAATATTATTTAACAAAGTGCTCTTATAGAAACTCGTATTGTCTCAAAGCAGGATTCCATACTTCCTTGTTATAGGACATGGAATTGGCTTCAGCTGAGATGCATATCTACTATAGTGGTGGCCCCAGTTAGGTCAGTGTTTTGATATTGTCATAATGTGTCTAGTCCTTTCTTGTGGCTTTATTGCTACAATTTGTTTTTATTTCTATTTAATCATCGCAAGCTATTTTTTTACATCAGCTCACTGTCACCTACTTGCCCCTGTATTTCAATTCTCTCAGTTTCATGCATTTGGCATCTACCAGTCAAATTTATTACTGCTATTATCATCATGCTGATCAAGCCTTTGCATCTACCAGTTTCGTTTTTATAACCATCTATTGAATATTGCACAAAGATTTTTAATTTTATTTTGAAAGAATTAACATGTTTTATGTTGTCATTATTGTTGTTTGAGGGTCCTAAATTTGTTACTCTTGGCCTTCTTCTTGATTGTGATCCCTCAAGTCTTTACTGGCATTTGTTAAGCTATTACTCTAATCTTTTTTTGGTTTTATGTTCTATTATCATGCCTTTTCTATTTTTCCTAAATGCAAGTTGTGTTTTCTCCAAATGACCTCTCTCTAATGTATGGAGAAGATGACTTGATTCCGGTTCACACTGCTGGCATCATTTTCATTCTTATGTTCCTACTGAAGCCTAGAATTATTTTTGAATAATTTCCTTTCACTTTATAGTAGTTGTTTTGATCTGACAAAATATCTACAGTTAAAAAATCCCATTGTTTTAGTTCAGCAGACTCTCTTACATGCTTCCTCTGTTGCTTAACATGGTGGCTCGTTTTTTCATTCTCTAAATTATTATTTTTGTTTCAGTAGATTTGTTTCAACTTTTTGTTAAATTATATGTATTATTGTAACCAATACACTTCTTGTTGTTCTGTTTGTTATCTTTGAGGTCAGAATCTGTTCTGTGTGTGTGGGCGCCTGCGTGCGCGTGCATGTGTGTGTGTGTGTGTGTGTGAGAGAGAGATTATGGTAACACACTTGGTGGGGTATATAATGGTTGGATGAATCTACGGATGATACAGTGTTTGGTAGCCTAGAAATGGTTGGAGGTAAAGTCATAGAATTCTGTGGATCTATTAAACTTATTGGTCTCGTACTCTATCCACTTTTAGTGCGTCGACTAGAATTTTTCTTATTTGCTTAAGAAAAGTCTAATCAGGAATCTTGCCTCTATTAATATTTATTTAAATCATGCTATATCAATCGCTAGAAATGTATGAAGGTGTAGTGATTGAAAGAAACCTACAAATAGAAAATTAATTGCATGTTCAGAAAGTAAAACAAATGAATCCATCCATTTTTTCAAAAAAGTTTTTTGTTTTAAAGGTAAAAATCTTTTTATATTTGTCATTTGAAATTTGTAAAATTTAATCATAATGCAAGCTTGGATGCATATATAGCTATTACCAATCGGTGTCATGCCTTTACATGTGCCAGTAGGCGTGCAGAATAAAATTTTTGCTTTTGCCTATCAGCATGAAATGAAATTTGAAACCATGGTCATGGTTATGACTACAAACATCATGAATGGTAACATATAATGATCATTGCCTTATGAGATTATTTAGCTCTATTCAGAAAGTTCTATTTTTATTTGCAGCTTCCTACCAAACTCCACAGGGTGCTGACTCTGAGAATGATCCAAATAATACCACTGTGGGTATTTGTTCAGCTTTGCATATGATGAGGTGCAAAGCCTTAGAATACTGATATGTGTCATTTGGCTTGTAGTTATTTGTTGGCGGGTTGGACCCAAATGTCACAGATGATCATTTGAGGCATACATTTGGCCAATATGGTGAAATAGTCTATGTTAAAATACCTGCAGGCAAGCGATGTGGTTTTGTTCAATTTGCAAATAGGTGAGCTCGTCATTGGACTTGGAATATTAAGTAGATAACAATGTAAATTACCATGCTCTTTCTCGTATAGTAATTTGTAAATTGATTTTTATCAGAGCTAGTGCTGAGGAAGCTTTAAGGATGCTTAATGGGTGCCAGTTAGGCGGTCAAAGCATCCGACTCTCTTGGGGTCGAAGTCCAACAAATAAACAGGTGGAACATTGTTATGTTGTAAAAGTTGCTGAATTATTTTACCATTTATTCATTCATTTATCTATTTTATTGGTTATAGCCACAACAGGATTCCAGCCAATGGAATGGAAGCTATTATGGGTACAACCAAGGCTATAGTGCCTATGGATATGCTGCTCAAGATCCTAATACATTTGCTTACACAGGATATCCAGGATATGGAAACTTTCAGCAGCAACAGCAGCCACCTCAGGTAAAAGCTGTTGATAATGTTATCTCAATTTCGTTAAGATTAAGTTAGAATCCTAACCATATATCTTGCAATGGGATAGTAGAAATATGAATGATCTAGGCAATAGCATAGGCAATGATAATGGATCTGACAGTCACTAAGTTTCAGATGCATGATATTCTCGGTGATCATACTGATGTAATTTTTATGGTTCCTGTCATATTAAATTTGATATTTGTTCTTTGATACCAAATTACCAATGTACGATTCTGTGTTCATTGGGTTCAGGTCCATGAGTGTCGAGGTATATTTTCTTGGATTTAGGATCAATTAAGAATATCTCTTTCTTGTATTCTTTTTTTCAGTATTTGTTATTCCAAACTTTAAACAAAAATCAAAAGATCCACTGCACTTTTGTCACATACTTGATTGGAGTCATTTTTTGTATAACACATCTTGGAGAATTTGCTCTACATATTGGATATTATAGTTTTTTTGTCTCATTCAGTAATCTCTGTGGCGTTCACATCAATTTTCAACTGGCTAAAGTTTGCACACTTAGCAGTGTCTTATTCTTGAAATTAACTGCAGCGTGCTGGACCTAGAGGTACCGCATTACATTGTTTAAGTAGTTCATAGTAAAATATCAAAGTGATAAAAACTTAAATCCAAAATAGATAAATTTCTTGGTCGATGCAAAAATAACTGGTCGTGTTCTATCAGGCAAACAGTAAGTTGGCTGAACCTGGCGCTCTCGTTGTCGCTTTCTTGTTTGAATTTTATAGCTTAGACAAGGAAAATACCATGCCTTCAGGACAAAGCCGTACAGGGTGTTTTGCTGATATCAAATGTTGTGTCATAGAAGTTTATACTTACATATTGATTCGACATGGTTGTACAATTACAATGATCCATGTGTGCTCTCGAACTCATCTGTCAAATTCGTTGTCTTGATTTTGCAGGCTTGAGTGTACCATCTGAAACGGAAGCATCAGCTATCCAGCTTCTCTTTCACTATGATATGTGGGTGTTGGGCAATTCCTCTGTCGGTTTTGCCCGGTGTGTATTTTGCTGAGACTCATACTTAGTGTACTGGCTGCAGTTTAGACCAGTTTTGACAGATTGTGATGTCAGAGATTATGCTCTTCTTTGTGCTACTGCTATTTATGTACTGTTGACATGCTTATCTAAACTTAATTGCTTGCTGCCATTCGTCTGTTTATGATCCACTCATGGTATATTTTATCTCTTCATTCTCGTTTAATTGTTGATTATGGTTTTTAACTTCAATTAACGGGAGGGAACGGGGATGGTTATTTTTTGCGACTTGCACTCATGGAGTTTGCTTTGTTGCGGGATTTACTATAGATTTGATCTAATTTAAACTAATATAACAGGACTGAGTATATGTTCTTTAAAACTTATGAGCAAGTTTAGGATTCATTTGGGCGTTCTTTTGCTTAAACTGAGAGAACATTTCATACGATGGCCACGTGATTGATGAATGCTTTGCTACTTGCTTCAAAGATTTTAATACAACTTGAGTGAATATGTAATTAATGATGCTTTATTCCTGTCCTTCAGCGATGAATTCTAAGCTTCCTGCTGCAAAGATTGGAGTATTTATGTTTTGTCTCCAATTAACTGTCTGCGTTGGGCAAGTTGAAGCGTCTACGTTGGGGAAGTTGTGTTTCAAATATGTCTCTAACCTGCCTCTAATTCAATTAATAAGCGAAATTTCTAATTAGTTTGTTGATAAAATTTGACTTTGCATCTTATTGTGAGTAGGTTTGCGTTTGAAGTATGTGTTTTGTAGTTTAAACCTTCTTTAAATCCCATAAATGGTTTGAAATACTTAACAGGAAGATTGTCAAATTAATTTAATGATTCATTTTGACTAAAATATATCAGTTCATATCCTAAATTGTTTGTTTTAGAACCCTTTTATGTTTAATAAAGTTTGGAACATGATGATTGAATGAGGCTCCGAAAATAAACAACAAATATAAGCATCCCTTTGAAGGATTTCATATCATATTTCTGCTTTCAACTCAGGCCATGCTTTATGGCCAATTCAAATTTTCAATGCAAAAGTAGTAAGCAATATCTGAAATACACCATGCAAGAAATGAGACTAGCGATCATATATATGACCCAAAAATAGAAATTATCATATCTATGCGAACAAGACCATGGCAGAGACATGAACTGAGCTCTCCTCAAGGCTCTTGATCAAGCTTATCACCCTCTCGTGACCACGCTTCCATTCCTTCTCATGGTTTCAGAGCGGCCTTGTTCGACGACCGGATGCCCGGCCGCAGAGGAGAGCGTTCCTGGGGATCGGGTTCTCATCCCTCCATGAGTTGGCCGGAGAGTAGACTCGGAGATAGAGCTGCTGCCCCAAATACTGTCTCGCCCAGTTCTCTGACCGGATGTTCCACAGTCCTACATTGTCCAATGGCATGTAGATCGCAGACCATGATTTGGGGTACACCTGCAAATAAAAACCACCATCGATCACTATTTAGAATGGACTTAAATTGAATCCTTGCATCCTCACCTGAACTGTGCATCGAGCTACTGCATCTCTCAGGTTGTAACCATCCCTGCTTGCTGCTGTCCATTGCCCTCCATCCATTCTGAAACTGAGAACTCAGTAACCTGAAACACGAAGTCACAGTTCATACAAAATGGCAGCTAGCGAGCCTCACCCGACGACCCAGAATGAATATCCATCGATGTGCCATGACTGCACGGTGTCCTCCCCGTTCTCGAAGATGATCTCGACGTAATCTCGCATGTTAGACGCCATGACTGAGGTCTGCAGATAACCGGTCCCATAAGTCGGGTTATCCGGAATGGTTCCCAGGTTGAACACTCCCTGGATTTTGTAGAAATCGGCCACTTTGAGCGGCGTGTCGGCCGGAATGAAGGAGACACTGTTGACGGCGTATCTCTGTTTGCCATTGATGACCGGAGCAGAGTTGGCAAGCCTAATGGTTCTGGTGGTGTTCACGAGTCCATAATGATACGAACCTTGTGGATTTGGCCTCGGTCCACTTGCCGTCAGATTCCATCTAATGGATCGCGCCTGGTTGAGCGACCAGTCAATCTGAATAGTCGGCCCGCCCGGAGCTGGACCGGGTGACTTCCCGCCGGAGTTGCTGTACCGGAAGACGGCGGTGGTCGATAGCTCGGTGCTCGTGAACCGCGTCGAGACGACGATGTTGTAGTCCGCCGGAGGCTGATCGGCCGTGACTAGAAACGAGCAGGACTGGCCCAAATGGAGGTCGAAGGAAGAGTAAGCGTTTTGGAGAGTGTGCGATCCTTCCACCTCCACCAACAACAATGTGTGTCCTTGGATTCTTATGTTCAGTGATGTGGCCAATCCCACGTTCGATATCCGGAAACGATATGTTTTGCCTTGGTCGACGGTGAAGGTGTTTCCGTACTCTCCTCTGCCATTGATCAGGACGCCATCAGGGAAGGGAAGATCTTTGCCGCTGTCTAATATGCGTTTCAGATCCTGTAAAAGTGTTCAAAACCATCGATCGATCGATCGATCGAGTTGGTCCAACTCGTGCATCCTTAATTTGGTCGAAATATATATATAGGCGAAGGGATGGAGCTTACAGTGTGGTTAGCTTTGAACCAGTCGCCGACCAAAAGGGTGTAATCATCTGCTGGAGGAGGGAACGGGACGGGGATCATCGGCCGGCTCAGGATTCTGATGCCGCCAAATCCGCCGGCGGCCTTGTGGAACCCCAGAGATGGGAAGTAGAAGTAGCTTCCGATCTGGTCCTTGAACTGCATGACGTAGGTGAAGTTGCCACCGGGTGGGATTGGGCAGTTGGTGCCGTAAACACCATCTTGCCATGAGTTTCTCCTCTGCTGTATCCCATTCCTGTCAAAAAAAAAAAATTTGCAGTCTTGCAGGCAGATGATGAAACTGGAAGAGGAGGAGCAAAAGTTACCATGAAATGAGGAAGGGCTCGGGCAAGCTGTTGAAGACATTGATGATGATGTTGTCGTTGGTGACTGCATCGATCGGTGGTCCTGGAAACTGGCCATTGATCAAAATCCCCTGCCACAGTAAAAAGAATTAAGCTCCTTCAACATCCAGAGAACAAGAATACAGCAACCCCACACACACAAACACAACCTGTTGCTCGACACCAAGAGGCCAGATATAGCCATAGGTCACGTTCCAGGTGTAGAACCTGTAAGGGTTCTCTCCCAGGACACAAGAAGGCAGCAAGAGCAGCAGAGAGAAGAAAGAGACCGAGAAGCTGCTCTTCCCCATCCTGAAGGAAGAAGAGGAGAAATGCGAGTCCAAGAATGGATCCATGGCACAATGATATATATCTTTCTGACAGTGGGATAGTCGACGGCTGGCTCCTCTTGCAGGATGCTTGGAAGTAGTGCGGCACCAACTGTGAATTTACTGGGTTCGTTAAAGATTCACATTAGCATATAGTTTTGGTAAATTTTCGTGTTCTTGAAAGATCGACCTTTAGTTGGAGATCTCGAGTAGTTTGCAAGATCCTTCACACCTGCTACAGTTCGTGCTTTTTTTTTCTTCTTTTTTTTTTCCCGACTTCAATGTTTGCTAGCTGGATCGGCACTGGCACTGCTGCCTGTCACCGATCCCAGCCGCTGCGCATTGTCGGCGTCGCATTGCTTCTTTATTACGGCCATTGATCTTGCTGCAAAACCATGAAGAAAACATGCAAAACCAGATCGAGAGTCTCACTGGTGGAAGAACAACTAACATTGGATGCTCTGTGGAAATCTACCGGATGATGACTTCAAAACTGTTATTTCTACAATACAATAGCAATGCATCGAATAGAAATAGAATAATAAACTGATGAAATATAAAAGCAAGAATTAGGAAATTATTATCTGGTTGAAGCGCCGACGTGCTGACTGTCCTTAGAGAATTTATTGCCTCCCCACGGTGCAAGGGCTTGCCGGCAAAATCATCTTAAGATCCGACAATCACTCGCAGTGTTAATAGGTGCACTCCAAGACTAACACCGCCACGGAATCAACCTCAGATCGCCAACAACAAAGCCTCAGGACACTCAAAAGAATTCGCAAGAGAAAAATTACAGTTCCATGAAAACAACATTCACAGCCTTTTTATAGATCCGAAGATGCAGGGACGCATCGCCGCAGACAGAGGTGTCGCAACTACTT
>JBAMIB010395986.1:0-10404 GCA_037177415.1 Kaempferia rotunda | reverse complement strand
CCACGACAGTGTGTCGGTGTATTTTACTTATGTGTATCCTATGTTATTAAGTAGGATAGGTAACCTAGAGAGTCCGATTAATGGATCACCCTATCACTTTATTCCCCGGTCGTACATTTCTAGATTAACTAAACACTTTTTAATATTGAATTAAGAAGAATTCATTAAGTACATAGATCAACTATGCATGATTATGCATTCTAAGTAGAGTAAGCACTCTAGACGATCAGGAGAAGGGATGCCCTCTGTCACCAATCCACCCAGAATACTAAATTATACATCTAAACAATGAAATAACATAATCTAACCACAAGCAATTCATTTAAGCATTTTATTGAATAGAAATAAGGTAAAGTATATCATTAACATAAGAAATTGGCCAATACATAGAGTTTACATCAATCACAGATTATAATTACTCCCTCAATGTAAGGTCCCACACTGAGCTTAGATGTTTCATAAAAAAATTATATATATATATATATATATATATATATATATATCATTTAGGAAATTAAATTACAAAATTTAGCAATAATAAAAGAACCATAACTTGAAAGACCTAGTCTCATAAAATTTTGCAACAATAATTAAAGACCTAGTCTCATATACCCAACTAATAAGGAGGGCCCAGTAATTAAAGCCCAAGTAGAAGGGGGATAAAAAGGGGAGATAAAACCAAGGTTCGGGGAGAGAAGGGAAAGGAGGGCGGACGGCGATTTGCGGGCGAAGGGCGATTGGGCATGCGGCGAGCGGTGAGCAAGAAGGCGATGAGGGTTTCACCAAGGTTACAAGGCAAGTAGTTTCCCTAGTAGGTATAGGATAAGTGGTTCATCTGGTTGCAAGCATTTCTTCCCTTTAGTTACGTGGTTAGGGCTTTTCTTGGTAGATTTGAGTAAGGACATGGATGATGATTGTTCGGCGTTGGAGATTTGCTTGTTTTTGGTTTGCTTTAGATTCAAGGGATGTGATCAGATTTCAGTGATTTCTATGCCTTCTTGTGTGGTGTTTGATTCATGGAATAACCGGTTCCTTTTGGTTTCTTATTGATTCCGAATTTTGGGACAGATTGTTGATAGGTTATGATTGTTGATAGGGTTATCCGAGGGGTTCGGATTTGTTAATTTAGATGATGTTGTGCTTCTTATTGTTTCCGATGTTTTTGGGATAGATTGTTGATAGGTTAAGATTTGACTGGAGACATTTTCACTTTTTATTATTGCTTCTGGATTAGTGAATAGATTGTTGATGGAATTTAGACTTTGGAATGCAACTACAAGAAAACAGGGCTTTAGAGACAGAATTTTGAAATGAAATTAAAATCCGTTTTAAATTTTTGTAAATCAGAAACGGATTTACTACGGAATTACTAATCCGTTTTAGTTAAATAAAATTTAATATAAAAAGGAAATTTGAAACCGAATTTAAAATGAATTTGAGACAAAATTATTAATAAAATTTTATAAACAAAATTAAATACAAATTAGACACAAATTTTTTAAACAGAAATAAAATCTGTTTTAGATTTATAAATCACATATTTTCTACTAAATCCTAAGTTTTAATTTAATTACCTAATGTTATGTGAATAAAAAGTAGGTTATAAATAAATTGAAACCTAACTTTTTTTTTCTCTCTTACTTTTTCCTTCGCCCCTTTCTCGACTCCTCTCTCTCTCTCTCTCGCGTCTCTTCCCCAACACCGCTGTCGCGCCACAACCGTCGGCCGCTAGCAGCAGTACCGACTGTTGGAATGTTCCTGTGAGCTGCCAGCCTCCGGCACTCTTCCTGGAGCCTCCTTCCTCGCCGGACTACCAGCGCTGCCAGACGAAGCATCGCCCCAACCATCCTCCCGATTGGTTTCTTCTCTGCCCGGCACATCCCTACGCGACGCTACTGCCTAGCTACCGATTGTGCCAGCACAACCCCGATCTGACGCTACCTTTCTGCTGGAGACCAGGATCGCGATGCCACAACCCGCGCCCAACGCCAACATTGACCACCTCTCATTAGCCTTCACCCTGATCCACTACCGCTCTTCACAGGAGGCCAGAAGGAGACACCGTCGGCTTCCCCTCTATTCCTAGCTCTCTCTCTATCTACTGATCACAAGTGGTGCTCTGATGTCTTGCCGCCACATTTGAGATAATACATCGACCTAACAGTAGTTGTGGATCTTTGGGTACCGGATTTTGATTTGGGGTATTTGCAGATAGCTATTGAAGAAGGCCCAGACTTCATAGAATCATATATTCTTGCAACTAAAGATGGTCAATTGATATGCTTTCATGATATGCCACTCAATGCTACAACTGATATTTCCAATCATTCGAAGTTTTCTAACCGCAAAAGAACCTATGAAGTTGAAGGGTCTAATATGACTGGTTATTTTGTGGGTAAGTGTTTTGCTTATAATATCTGGCTGTTAGGATTTTGTTTAGATTTCTTGTATGGTAATACTGGAACTGATGAAATTTTATGACAAACTCGACTACCTAAACTTTTTAAACTTATTATACTAAATGTTGTCAGAAACCATTATGTAACGAAGCCCTTAGATGCTAAAATTTGCCTTTGAGGTACTCTGGTTAGATCTTATTAAACAGAACTACTGGAGTAATTCTGTGGGTTTGTTATACTTGTGCCACATGAAGCATATAAACTAAGTGACATTATCTCTGACTCATTCGCAGTGGATTTCACCCTTGCTGAACTTAAATCACTAGGGGTGAGGCAAAGGTATCCATTCCGAGATCAACAACACAATGGTTGGCATACTAGAATATTGTGAGTTCCATAGGTTTTCTATTGTCATATCTGTATCATTAACATTATATCCATTATGTTTACCAGGAAATTCTCAATTATCACATTTGAGGAGTTTATTGCCATTGCGCTTGATGCCAACAGAATTATAGGGATATACCCAGAGATAAAGGATCCAGTTTTCATCAACCAGCGTGTCAGTAAATTTATTTACTATGTGGTTTCAACGACGCCTTGTTTCATAAATATAGGATTTTCAGCTAAATACAGTATTCATTTTCATTCACCAATTTTATAGGTCAAATGGCCCAAGGGAAAGAAATTTGAGGACAATTTTGTAGAGACTCTACATAAGTATGGATATAGAGGTGCATACATGTCAATTGAATGGCTAAAGCAACCAGTGTTCATTCAATCTTTTGCTCCAACTTCTCTAGTATACATTTCAAATCTGACAGACTCTCCAAAAATATTCCTCATTGATGATTTCGTCACACGAACAAAAGATACAAATCAGGTTTACTTCCATCTGAATAAGGACACATTTCCCATATTTCAATTGTTTAACTTCATCTATTGCTTGGATAATGTTGACTGTTTTCCTACAACTCAAAAGGGTGAGAGTTCAAATCAAAATAAAGACAAATCTTTTGGATTCTTCTCCTGGCACGAACTAATGCTTCTGTGTTTTGCAGTCATTCTGGGAAATTACTTCAGACAGCTATCTCGAATATATCAGAAACTACGTCGTCGGTATCGGGCCTTGGAAAGACACAATCGTTCCTACGCAAAACAAATATTTGACTACACCTACTGATCTTGTTCAAAGAGCCCATGCACACAACCTTCAGGTATAAGTTTCTGCTTCTTCCCATAACCTTATTACCAGTGTTTATGTTTGATATCTACCTGAAATCTGCTTGTTTAGTTTCTCTTCTTTGATATGGATTCTACCAATACATTATCTTTGGAATATACAAAAACATTTTTAGAATAACCCAATGAATGTGTATTTTTAGAATAATGTTTTTCGTTTGATCTTGCTGATTGCAATCTTTCAACAATTGCTTTTTCCCTACCCTTGGGACGCATTCGTATTGGTTAGATGATTCGTAACATGTTTTCTGTTATGCACTTGTAGGTACACACATACACGTACAGGAACGAAAACTCTTACTTGCACTTTGATTTCCATCAAGATCCTTATGCTGAGTATCAGTACTGGATCGACAAGATTGGAGTGGATGGATTGTTTACCGACTTCACTGGGAGTCTCCACCGGTATCAAGAGTGGGCATCTGCATCTGCGACAAAAGAAGCAAGTGCATATGGGTTATTGCATAAGATATCACTCATGATCTCCTCTTTCAAAGGAAAAGAATGAAGATAAATCGTGTTCTATCATGTATTAGGCTTTACACTGGAATCGTTCTACGATTTTCTTAGAAGTAAAGGTCATTCCAAGATGTGCCTGAAAAACAGTTCTAGAAGGTTGTTTTAGATTATTTGGCTGAATTTTTCGACAAAAGTGTGTTGTGTGGTTGGCTGCAGGCTCAAATAAAGCGATCGGAAATGCATTAAGTATGATTTACAAAGGAAGAATCAGGTCACATAAGACACTTCCTAACTGTAGTGAATTCAATACTTGTCAATTTAATTTCTTTAAAAAAAAAATTAAACTAGGTGTGTATGAGTTAAGGTGGGTAGCGTATTAATATAGCAGATTTTTAATTTGCACACCTAGTGTCTACATCTGTATGAGCTAACCTCACAGCTCCAAGCGTTCGGACCTGATTCGGTGTCCGGGGTTGTACATGTGAGAATCACCCACGATGAGTGTTATATATATATGAAAAAATTGTATCTTTATTAAAATCATCTGATGTTCTTTTTCATTTATTATTAAAGCAATGTTCCATCCCATCTGAACCTATTTTTCTTTTTAAAAATATCTTTATTTTTAGTGATATTAATGTTATAATAGCTAATATTCTTAGCTACTTTTAACATACTAGAGATGACATCATAATTAGATACCAACTATCTTTCATAGATTAATTGTAGCTGATATGTCCTATAACTGTTACATTAATATAAATTAATATAAAGATATTTTTGAAAAAAAATATATTGGGGTAAAATGGAGCGTTGTTTTGATTATATATATATATATAACACAAGGGAGACCATTTATATTTTAAAATTTACATTATCTTCCTGTTTCCTTTCCAGGCCACACGTTATTCCACAGATAAGTCAGCTCGTGGCTTCCCTGCAAATTAAGCTGAGAGAACACAAGAGAGACCATGGAAACTCTGATGGAAGCCATGATCAGCACCAACATTTTACCAAAATTTTCCTGTAATTCCTTTTTATTCTCTCTCTCTCTCTGACTCTAATTATCTTCCCTTCTTCTGCAGTTCTTCTTATGCAATTTCAATTACTGTAAAAACTTAAACAAATTTCCTGAGTTGAAGTTCTTCCTAATTATCATGCCGCATAATAAACTTCTTCTGCAGGTAAACAGGCTTTGAGATTGTGCAGACAATCTTCAAATGTGTTTACTTCGGTTATTTTGCGAGTGCCACAAACATTGTCACATGAGAACCTTCATGTAAAGGTAATCGTGATTTTGTATTCAGAGTGTCTATGCATTATGAATGACAAAATCAAACCGAACGAATCGAATTAACTAACCGATTGCACAAAGCCATCGATAATGCTAACAAGTCAAGTAGTCTTGTTTAATGAGCAAACCAACTAGACTAGTCCAATTGATCATATCAATGGATGACCAATCAATCTTATCATGAACTAAGCTTGAAAGTACTTGACCTGACCAGGTTTGTGCAGTGAGGAGACGAAGAGCTTACCGACAATCTGATACTTATGTTCTAATGGAACCCGGCAAGAGTGAAGAATTTGTTTCAGAGGAAGAACTCAGAGTGAGGCTGAAGGGTTGGCTTCAGAATTGGCCTTTCAAGGCTTTGCCGCCTGATCTTGCTAGGTTTGAATCGATCGATGATGCGGTTTCGCACCTCGTGCGGTCGGTGTGTGAGCTAGAGATCGACGGTGAGGTTGGCTCGATACAGTGGTACAAAGTACAACTAGAATGAATTAAGGCTAGCTTAATTATGGTACCAAATGGTATTCGATGTATAGATAGTATAGTATCATGTAATTCCCGTGTCTTTACCATTTGCACTAATGACTAATAATCATTCTTGATTTATCTCTTCCGAGTTAAACTGAGGACAAATTGACGGTGGCGCTGAGGGCGAGCGATGCCACATGTAATCCGAACAAATTAAGGGTTACAATAACATCTCATATTCTCACTCACTACCTTTTTTTTTCATATTTGAGTCGATCTGTTTCTTTGTTTTAAACTTGTTTTTGCACATTTTTATTAAAATATCTTAATTGTTTTTAGATCATTAAAGTACAGAAATAAAGGCACTGATTTTTTTTTTTTAATATATTATCAAATATTACTTATGCAGTTAATTCAAGAGCGATGTAAGAAATAGATATTTTACTTTTTTTTTAAAAGATGTAAGAAATAGATATTTTACTTTAAAAAAAAGATAGAGAAATAATGAAATCAATATAACTTTATTGGCATTTTTAAAAAAAAATATTCCGTTTACTAAAGATTAAAATATTTATATTTAAAGTTGATAATTGACGTTTTAGAATAAGTTTAACAATTTTATAGAAAATAAAAGATTTATTTTTTAAAAATGTATTTACTAATTAATAATATTATTTAAATTTTAATGAGCATTTGTGAATTAATAAAAATATGATTTATTTATAGTAATTTTATATAGAATTTTGTCTACTTATTAAACTTTTTTATCTAAACATTTTCTATTTAGACGATGAATTCATGTGACCTTTTTAGGTCTATAAATTTTAATTTATCTATTTACAGTCAAAATTTCCATATAAATTTTGCCCTCACATATTTAATCATATTCCTTATATGACTTTGATTTTCATACATTTATCATCTATATTTTACTATGTATTTGATTTTTGTCGAATTTTGTATAAACTCGTTTCTAAAATACATTTTTTTCGAAGATGTTCACATTTTAATAGTATGGCTCATAGAAAATGATTTTACAATTACATTGCAAGTGGATTGCAAAATTAATTCATCAGGTAGGCTAAGAATTTTCAAATAAAAGATATGATCAAAAATATAAATTAAAAAAAAAAATCAACACGAGCATTTTTGAGTTAATTCGCATATGAGTGATAATTTAAATAGTATTATATCAATATAAATGTTATTATATATATTTACAATATTATATTATCTAGAATTAGTTAAATCGATTTAAAGTTGTGGCAATTATTATGAATTGCCAAACGATTCGTCGACTCAGTGCTTTCCTTTGTGTTGAAAAAGTGATAAGTGCCCCTCCACAGTTCCAATTAATCAGGTTTGATAATATTGAATTGGGATGATTAATTCGGTCTTATAAAAATTTTTCATTGGTCATTAAGGTAAATCAAAAATATGGGTGATCCAAAAGCTTAACATGAATCTTATTTAGAGGAAAAATTCCTACATATGTGTCGTAACTGAAAATTGAACCGTACGTGTCTAAGAGACAACTGAACGTCTTTACCACTGTACCATAATTTCAAGGGCATCCCTCCATCATCCCAAACTACTTGAATTTTACTTTTGTGATATAAATCTATCATTCGAGTACCAACTTAGTTATGTTGCATTTAGTTGTCGTTCTTGACACATTTAGTTGTGATTTGTGAAGGGGTTTAGGGTCGTGATGGGGAGAAGAAGGTGAACTAACTAGCAAAATAAAATATTTTTTTTTAATTCTCTCTAATTTTCAAACCAAACATGGCGCATAGAATTCAAAGTTAACTCATTTGGGAAGCCCACCAACAATCTCTACCGCATAAATTTCCCCTATAGATCTCTTCATTTGCTCCACTTCTTATCAAGCTCACAACCCCATCAACTCCCTTCAATTACTCCATGGCTTTCCGGTTTGGCCTCTTTGCCATGGCAATTTTGATAGCTAACCTCGGCGGATGCTACGCGGCTCGGCGTCTTCTCGACACGATGGCTACACCCCCTGCCTCAGCCATCCCAACACTTCCGGCAGTGCCACCTGTGCCGGCCATTCCACTACTATCTATGCCACCGATGCCCCAAACCTCAGCACCTCCGATGCCGGCAATGCCAACCATTCCAACACCATTCATGCCGACAGTTCCCCAACTGCAGACACCGATGCCAACGATTCCAATGGTGGGAGTGCCACCTTTGGCTCCAATACCTATCATCCCGACGGCAATCCCTTCCATTCCAACACTCACCCCACCACCGGTGACCACCACAGCCCCATGACACCCTATCAAGCGAACTACTTCAAGCGTGATTATGTATCTTCACTAGTTTGTTTAACAAGTGTTTACATTGTCGGTAGGATTGTGACCAACATTGAAGTCTTGTTCATGGATCTTCTTTACTTGTATGGCATAAGAATAAATACCAACCAGTCTACATTTGATCATAATATTAATTTCTCCCCTAAATATTGTTCTACATCAATATCTTTTCGATCGAAAGGTTAGCTAAGCGAGCAGAAGCATGAAACAAGCAACAAGAGTCAGTTTGTCTCCTCACTCGATCCATTTGATTCACCTTTCTAGCTTTGTCCAGTTCGTCTATCTTATTTATGTAGTGAAATAGACATTCAAAGTGACAAAAAACAGACAAGAAAACACTGACTAAATCAAACAGATTTCTGAGTCTGGTTCAGATTATAACGAAGGACAAATGAGAATGTAGGTGACCTTATGAACTACTTGTTACCGATCGATAGTCTTTTGACCTCCTTAAACTCAGATACAATGTTAAGCTAATTTGACCAACCATTTCGTCAGACATGCCATTTTTAATCTACAAACTTTTCTACCAAACCTCCATCTGCAATTACACAATTCATCTTGGAAGCCAACTAACAATATCTACCTTCGCAACCTATCCATCAACCTTTCTCTCGATATAAATACCATCACTTTGCTCGCTGTCTTGGGAACCATGGCTTCCTTTTTCCGCCTCCTTGCCATGACACTTCTGATAGCTAACCTCAGGCCCTGCCGTGCGGCTAGGCATCTCCTCGACACAACGCCGACTGCGGCTCCTGTCGTCTCGGTGCCAAGACTTCCAGCAGTGCCACCGATACCGGCCATTACGATACCAACTGTTCCACAAGTGGTGTTGAGTATTCCAACAATGCCAGGAGCAGGAGTGCCGCCTTTAGCTCCCTTCATCCCATTCATACCCAAAGTTTTGCTGCCTCCCATTCCTTCGATTCCGGCCATCCCTTCCATTCCCTTCCTCAGTGCTCCACCTCCTGCAACAGCACCATGATTCAGAGACTTCGAGCTTGATTGATGCAGTGCATTTAATACATGGATTTGTGTAATAAAAATGATTATAACTTTACATTTGTAAAAGCTAATTCTAAATAAGAGAGAATGTTTCTTCACTAGTTTGCGAAGAGTTAATGCGAGTTGATGCCGTGCGGTTTATGATGTGTTATCTCCCTATCTTATACTCAGATGAATGAACAGCTTCTAGTTTATCCGAACTGAAATCTGTTCACAGTCGTTCGACTAGCCAGAGCTTCATTCATTTTCTGGTGTCTGAGCCATCCTTGTTTGAACTGATATAGGAGGCACCTTGCATGGGCTGATCCACAAACGTTATTATCTAAGTTTACTGGACTACACCGAACTTGTAATTGATAAGGTCTAACTAGAGTACTAGCGTCCCGTGATGGATGTTTTTCACTCACACCGCATCTTTGCCAGATCCACTAAATAGAATAATCGTGAGTTACCATGGATACCGCCAAGCAACAAAATCCCACAATCCAACTCATCTGACTTGTGCAGTCCAATCGACTCCCTTTAATCTCTTTCAACATATTCACTCATCTTAGCAAGTTGGCCTACCCTAATAGTCAAGAATGGCCAAGTTGCCCATCTTCTAACTAAATCTTAAGACTTCAAATTGAACAAATATTAGTATTTGATAGAGAGAGAGCATGTTCCCTCCTCTACGAGTCCATCAAATCAAATACAATCGAATCATAATCCTATGATTGAACCAAATATTCATGAGCAAACTTAATGTGCAGCTCGATAAAACTTATTTATATTCATTCAATACACAAGGTTGATTAAATGAATAAACTTGTTTAGCTCGTTAAGAGCTAGATACCTGAATTTTATATATAATGAATAGAGATTGTCAACTATTCATGAATAATATTTATGAACAATATTCACAAACAAAATTTACAAACAATGTTCATCAATAAACTTTTATCAACATGATAAATAACAAAATAAATAAATAAATAAATAAATAAATATTATCGAACTCAATAACAAATTCAATAAACTTAAAAATCTAAAATTTTCAATCAAACAAACAAGTTTGAATCGAGAGCTCAATTTCATTTGCTTGAACTAAGGAAAAAAAAAGCTTGAACAACTATTTCCACAGCTTGGCTCATTTTAAGCTCGACTTGACTCGGTTAACTTATCAAATAAGTTTAAGCACTATAAAGTTTGACTCAGC
>JBAMIB010395976.1:0-10408 GCA_037177415.1 Kaempferia rotunda | reverse complement strand
CAGCACGGCACAATACGATGTCAAAACTGTATCATTCTAGTTTAAGACCGAAACCTTGGCACAGGTCGAGATTTTAAACCTTGGTACGAACACGTACTTAGACCATCAATAAATGTTCTAATTAAGTGATGTAAAAATATGACAAACACGCATATCAAACGAGGAAGAGGAACACCAAAAAAAGACTTGATTAGCAATAATAAAATAAGATAAAATATATTTAAGGGTAGATAATGATATAATAGGAGATAGAGTTCAATAGCATTAAAGGATCCATAAAGCCTAAACCTCACCTAGTAACATAAGGCTTGGTTGTTTGTAGAAATTCATATGCACCCTACATTATTCAAGCAACAAATAGAACAATAATAAACTTATATTGTTTATAAAGATGGTTTATTTAAAAAATAGATATAAGAATACTCAAGAACTCCCATTTAGGTGAAAGCAATTTCCAACCCACAACAACTTCCAAGTCCTTAGCCAACTAAGCTAATTGTTGCCCTAAGGGTTTTATAGAGATGGATTTAATTAGAATCAATTGGTATAATTTAATAGTGTATTATTAGAACAAAGACTTGGAGGTCATGAGTTAGAATCACGATGCTGGATAAGTAGGTTTGACCCTTCCCGGACCCGCATTAACAAGAGTTTCGTGTACTAGGCTTTCTTTTATTATTAATAAGGGCAAATTAATAAAAGCTAATTCTCTATATTGTTGATAAAGATGGATTTGCTTAGAAAGAACGGTTACTTCTACTTTAGCAATATAATTTACATCAAGAAAAAAAAACAATTGAAGCTAACTCTTTATGTGCCCTTTTGAAATTACATACAATAAATCTATGCCAGCAATTAAATAAAAATAGCAGTAACAACAATAGTAGTAGTAAGAAGAAGAATGGCATGGAAGCATTACCTGGGTTTTTCCCTAAATGAGCTATGTCACATAAGACCATTAAAGCAAACCCATTACGAGAAGCCCAATGTCTTCCTTGATCAAAGTAAGCAAGCATTGGCTCTAGTACACGGCGTGTAGTTATGCTTTCATTGGCAAGTTCAGCAAGCTTCTCTATGCAAATCCCTAACCATACTTCAGGAGATTCTTTCTCTTCTCTATATAAATCAGAGAAAACCAATTTAGTAAGTTAAACCACAAAATAAACTTAAATCCATTCTGCAAGACAAGAATACAATTAAACCATTTATTGACAAATCAACTTGCCAAGTCTTTGTTATCAACAAGTGTTGAAATGCTAAGGATATTTGTGGTCCACCAAGCAATCGAATGTAGATAATAGTAAATATTCAATTAATGAAATTTTTTCTCTACCAGTTTCTGTTGGTTGGGACCATGTCAATTTCAAGTCTTTATAGCAAGATTGTGTTATAAGTGACAATCAACAAATTCAGCACTTGACCATCATGTAATTGTGAGGAAGAATAGTTTTGAACAATTATCAAGTACCCCATCATCTTAATGTGTGATCAAAAAGTGATAAGGTCAACTCTAACATAGCAATTAAACAATTCATTCTCTCATAGACAGTATTATAATATATGTGATACTATTTGTCATTCTGGTGTCTCAACAGATAATGACAACAAAAGTAGAACCACATTTCTGTGTGTGACTTCAAAATCAATAGACTTTTTTTAGAGAAATTCCTAATAAACAGATAATGGCATGACATAGTTGCACAAGACAAGAAGATTAACCATCCTGGATAGCTACATAATTTGCAACATATAATGTTGCTGACATGATATTTTCTACTGCCAACCATTATTACCTTGTTAGCAAAGTAGAATCTCGGGATTCTGGTCGCCGCCTTACAACAGTATTGCAAGGACTCACACTTCCCATGATTGTCACAACACTTCTTGCTTCACCCCTAACTACTTCATCAACCCAATTATGATGTGACTCGCATCTCTCACCATAATTTTGCTCCTCAGTTAGATAATTTTCCAAGACAGCAAATATGATCTGAAATGGAAGATTAGATGTTCATGATATTTAATTGATGCATTGAGCAAGTATCTATTCTATCAAACCAATAACCAATTTTCCTAGGGGGGATCAAGTTCTATAGATGATTTATATTGGCAGAATATACATACACACACAAAAAATTATATAAATTATAAAGCTTGTGAGAAATGAATTAGCAAATGATATTATACATTAAAAACATGATTCATTTGATTAGAATATCCAAGTGCTTCTCAAGCATTAAATAAGAACCCTCGTCTGATACCAAAAGGCAATGAAGACTTGTCACACATCATAGAGACACAACAATGAAAGAAACAAATGATAAAATACAAGGACAACAGATTTACACACGACCAACCTTTTGATGACATTAAATCAAATACTAAACCAAGTTCTTTTTTGTCACTATCAATTGACTGTTCTGATTAAATAAATAGCATTTAGTTGCTAGTCAGAATGTATAGAAACATCTATATTATGACGGAGTCCATTTTTTAGGAACAACCAAATTTACAATAGTCATACTTTAAAAGTAACGAAATTGATATAGAAAGAATAAAAGATAATATCAAAGTAACAAAGGGAACAAAAGCTAGAAATAATATTATACAATATAAAATCTTTGTCATAAAGGAATTTAGGAAAAAAGCTTTTAAATTTTAGCATAAATAGTAAAAACTGCTTTTAAAGTTTTTGTAAATGAGATATCAGAATGCCATATAGTTAAGAACCATATCCCAAAGCATTGCAGGTATAGCCATATGCCACAAGGTACAATGCACTTTAAGTTATCCTATAGAGATAAATTCAAACAAATGCAACTTCCACAAGCCCACAACAAGCAATCAACTTTGACAAAGTATTAATCATCAAACATAATTTTTAGAAGCACTTCAAAATAGATTTTACCAGATAAGAATTCTTAAAAGCAAACAAAGCAAAGAGTTGAAAATCACTCACCTCATCAAAACCAGCAAAGATATATGAATGCATATTCATGAACCAAATCTGCAATTTAAATTATAATGATCATTCTGACAATCAAAATTTACTAAAAAGCAATAAGGACAAATGTAATATTATCTGAACAAAAGGGAGCAAAGACCATAGCAGATAAGCATTGTAGACTTGCAGCCCGTAAAAGCTTTTTCTGTTCTCCCCTACCCTCATGTGCAAGCACACAGACTTTCAGGACCAAGCTTTCAATGTTCCATATGTATGTATTATCCGCCTGTCAAGACGGTAGCCATAGATTGTATGAAAATAAATAAAACAAGATCCTATTTGTGGAAATAAGAATGAGGACATAATATTGTACGAAAAATAGACGAGGACCTTAAAATATGAATCAAATTCAAAATAAATTACACTTAGTGAGGAAAAAGACTTTATTGCATCACAAAGACAATAGTGTTGAAAATGTAAAAGAAAACAGCCACAATAACAACAAAACCCATGGGACTTTGAACATAGACCTCATTAAGAATAAGGGACAGACAAGATCCACAAAGAACCATCAGCAAGCTATTTAATCATAGCATAAATATATAAAACCACTCCATGCTTTTAAAATCATTATAATCAGATTAAAACTTTTGTTCAGAAAACATATTTAATACTTCATGACATCTGATAGGCTACTTCATACTACTGCATTTAGAGAGCAAATTCTCATAGTGAGTCTTATCCACTAGTTCTAGGAAGCATACAAATTGCTCCCAAGGGATAATCATCTAGAATACTCCAAAGCAAGGTAACTAAATATTGTTCCAACATACATAAAGATTAAAAGAAAAAATATTCAAAAAATGAAATTATTAATTGATATTTATAATCGTCATTCTCAATGTTCCTTTAATGCTTTGTTAACCACACAGTTATCAAATGATATCTTTAGCAATTAAGGTGTAGGAAATAGTGGTTACCAACCCTTTTCTTAACATAATACGAAAGGCAAGCTCAAGTGCGAGCTCACCTGTAAAAAAAAACCGGTTCACTTAAATAAATCAAGAGTTATGGGTTAAGTAATTGATATGTTAATAGGTTAATGAATCCGACCTCAATGGATAACAAGCCGACCCGGCTTACTATATATATTCCCTAAAGATTTCTAAGGGTTTTAGATCTCATCCCCCTCCCCTTTCCCCTTTGAAGCAGGCGGCCACCACCCCCACCCCCTTCCCATCTGAAACCTTTTACCTCCCTTGAACAAGTTGCCGCGTTCCCTTTTCCCGTCAAACCCGAACCCCTAGCACATGTGAAGGTAGAGGAATAACCTTGTCAGGGCGTCTAAGGTCCTTCACCCTACGTTCGCATGAAAGAACATCAAGGCAAGGATTTTGTTTTTGCATTTACTGCATCGTAGGGATCATGGTATGTTATTTTGAAGAAGTTGCAAGGTTTCTTTCGTTTGTTTTCTATACTAGATGGTTAATATTACACGGATTTGATGTTATGAGCATGTTTTCTCAAGATCGTGCTTCCTTCGATTCCTACGATGAAATAAAGAAGTTTTAATGTTCTCTAGTTGTTTTTGCACCGAAATTTCTGCTACTAGAGGAAGGAGACGTTGATCTGCTGGGAATTTATTGGGGGTTGTTCGGGTGAGGGAGGAAGGAGGAGGTTGGGGCTTTGCTAGCATTGTTTGGGTGAGGGAAGTAAGCTGAGGTTTTGGGAAGCTGAGGTTTTGGGCAGATTCGATTGACGATTGGGTTGAATTGGATGAGAGAAGAGGGTTGGAAATCTGTGCTGATTTGGGTGAGGGAAGAGGGCTAGAAAATCTATGCTGATTTGGAGGAGGGAAGAGGGCAGGAAATATGTGTTGTTCGGGTGAGGGAGGGAGACCGCGGCTGGCACTTTGCTAGAGTTGTTCAAGTGAGGGAGGAAGGGGTAGAGGGGAAGTCGCGAGGTGAGGTTTTGTGTCCGAGGAAGAGAGGATGGGGGAGCACAGGGCAGGTCATTAAACAGCAGTTCTATTTTAGTTACTTTCCATGTATACTAGTTGTTTTTCCATTATTATACAAGTAAACTTTGTATACTCTTGGCAACGACTTCTAGGCATGAAAAGTGGAAATAAATTGTTTATTAATATGACCTACATGAATTTATGCGATGAGTTAGGGAATCCAGCTTAAGAAGGATCCGGTCAGCCTTACCAACCCAGCACTAGGGTAAAAGTTTGGCTAAACGATCAAAGGTTGAGGTAAAACGAGGCCCCATCCAATGATATGAACTCCCCTAAATATTTCGACTTGAAATTTAATGTTTGATGTTATTTTATTAAAGTTTGAAGGCTTATGGGACTAAATGTCAGCAAGATTTAAATTTTTAAATATTCAAGGCATATTCTTAAATATATATTTGTTGAAAAGCATGTGAAGGTATGTTTATTTCTTGCTTAAAATGTTTGAATTTGCTGAGACTCACTAGATCCCTATGGTGCAGGTAATGGGGAGACGGAGGGACTTAATGGATGGACTCGCTCGTACCTAGCAGTGCACACCCGACGACACTCGTTTAGAAGAGTAGGTTTACTATGCAATAGGATGTTGGTTAACTTTAATCCGAGTTGATTATTTTTCATTTGAGGAAGACGGTTTGGGTTCTTTCCATTGATCTGAGTCCTTGTACTGACATGTTTTATTTTGAGTGCTTCCTTTTTCATTGGAGCGTCTCTTCCTTGTTCTACTACTATAACATAGGTTTATATTGTTTGGAGTTCAAGCTGAACTTGATTTAGACGCATGTTCGGACTAGATGGTTATGAATGGTATAAGTTTTAGGGTGTTACATCAACCTATTATCCTTCTTCTATGTGTGTTCTTAATTTTCCCATACGTATATTAGTGCAAAGATCATGCATGAGTTTGCCCTCTCCTGCAATATGCTTCCAAATTCAAGCTCAGTCCAGCTCAACCACTAAGTGAGAAAGATGTCAAAATCATAATAGATAATTGGATCATTTCCTAACAACTAAAGCTTTATAATAAATAGTTACCCAATCAAATTACAACAATAGCATGGAAGCTATCTCTAGGTTAGAAAGTTTTGCAAAAATGTTATAGGAAAAGGTTTATTAAAATTTATGACTTTGTATGCGTCAGTAATATTTATACAATCGCCAAAGTTTCCAGCAGCTAGAACATAATAACAGACAATTTCTGTCACAATAATACTAATGACTAAGTTATCAAAGGAAAGTGTCAAATCAAGTGAAGTAAAAATGAGCAAACATTGCAACAAAATTTGAGGTACCGAGTAATTAAAGAAAGGTACATTGAAACCAATAATTACAAATTGCCTCCTACCCTTACCTGATTATAAATGAATCTTGTTAATGTTTGGCATCCAACAACCTTTATGTCATCTTGCTTCTTGCTATCCAGAAGCTCAACAATAACATTCAACAGGCTGACAGCAAAATATGCACTGCTACAAAAGTCACATAATAAGGAATACACAATGCTGCACATTAATCAATTCAGAAGCTACCATACAAGGTGCAAAAGTATACCAATAGAACATCAAAAATATTAAGATGGCTCAAAAAGGCGATTGCTATTTGGAGACCTGTATAAAAAACCCAAGATAAATATTGAATTAATATAATTCCTAAATTCAAAAGTGGGATCATTATTAAAGTAAGACCTATCTTTTTCTCTGATGTTTCAATTATCTCACATCCATTGTGTGTAGTGATGTTGTTGTTTCATTGTGTGTAGTTAACCGACCTCACTTAGTGGGATAAAGCTTGGTGGTGGTTGTTGTTTTATTGTGTGTAGTGATGTAAAAAAATATACAAGTTAAATTAAATTTTCAAAAAATAATGGCAACTACTAGCAAAAGGTGTATGGGCATAAAAAAGCAGGCATGCTCAACTTATCCAAGTTTTCTGACAAATAAATATCAGATTATTAATTTACAACTTTACAAAGAAATTTATACAAATTCAAAGAAAAAGATTTATTTGGAAACAAAGTTTGTGTTCAACAAGATAGCAATGGCTTGAATCATTATTGAAGCTACTATAAAAGAGATAATAAGCTTTTCTGTGAAACAAAAACATTATAATTTAGATTGAGCAGGCAAAATGTTGTCACAACTTACATTTGTTCTTTACATATGTAAAGCAATTTGCTATAGACTTCGGTAATAATCTTTACAAAGTTGATATGCCCATTTCGCAATTCCTTGTGACCTCTTTGTTCAAGATACTTTGCAATCTATAAAGGAATGGTCAGATTCACAAAATATTCAAATTCTTCAGACTGTTAGGAATCAGAAACATGATTTTGTACCAAATGTCCCAACCTTTGGGATCCGAAGTGGATTCTTAGCAGCATATTCACATAACTTCGTGATTTTCCTTTCATTAGGAAGACCATCCTGCGAATTTAAAGTATCTAGCCATATGTTCTTGTGAAAATTATTAAGAAAATGAATACAAATAATAAGTTAAAGCAACTGGAGAAATTTTCTCATCCGTCAAAATTCAAAATCAATGAAGTGCAGTACCTCATCTCACACCATGTAGAATGTCCACCAGAATTCCTAGATAGATGAATGTATGTAAAGGTTATGATACAAACCTTAGGATATTATGACGCTATGATTCATATTGGCCTAAGCAACCCAAATTTCTGGTAAATTCTAAATTGTAATCTAATGAACCTACAGACCATTCCTATGCTCTCTCACCATTCCTTACTGCCTCGTTCATGATAACCTTGACTAAATGGGATACGCTGGCTTAATTGCATTCTCCTAGATATGTTGAGATTCACTAAATATAGTTTTCTCATATCGTTCTATTTAATCTAATTTTCAATTATATGAAAGCCCTTCCAAGTGTAAATAGCTATTTCTTGGTTGTGATTGTCATCCATCTTACAAAAATAACTATTATATAAAAAGGTAGACACCTTCATGTTTGTATGTTATCTATGCAGCATGAACTGAAACAGCAAACGAAATTAGGTTTTCGAACTTGTAAATGGACTCCTATTATGTAACATTTCAAGAATCACCCAACATGCGCATAGAGAAAAGAAAGAAGATGCAACAACGGAATTGAAACGAATCTCAGTCTATTACACCGAAACAAACCAATGAGATCATGAGAATAGCAAACTTTCCAATTAAACGCTTACGAGATTTTTGGGGAAGACTTCAGCTAGCAATTTCTTGTACCGTTTCACAGGGCGCTGAGAGCTAGGGTTCAACGCCGGGCAACAAATGCACATGTTTCCACACGCTGGGACAATGTTTCTCGAGATGAAACCCATAGCAGGTCAAGAACAGATGGAGAAAAGCAAATGTAGATCCTTCCTCCAGCGGCACCAAGATCGTTCGTTCACCAGTTGGAGAAGCCAAAATGTAAGCTTTTCTACAGGAGCGATCTACGACAAGGCGAAAAAAATCGCACAAATGAAATCAACAGAAAATATAAAGCAGAATCTTCCCGAGTGCGCAACGATCACAACCTTACCTGTTACAAACAAATGGCAAAGGCACGCTTCAAAGCCCAAACAGCGGGCTCATTTAAGGGGGAAAATGTTTTTCAAAAAAAGGAAAAAACAGCAATGAGAGACGAAGAATGGGAAGCGCACATTGATCTGAGAAAAGATCTAGTTATTCTTTCTTCCGCGGTCCCTCTACCGATAAAGAAGAGTGGAGATCACAGAAGCTGGTCGGAGTTAACTAGACAGTGGAAAGGAAAGTATCCAGTCCGAGAGTGAGACAGAGAGAGACGAAGTCGTGAACAAGGAACAGACCACGTGAAGTAAAGGTCAGATTCTTTAGAGGGAGACAGCTTTTTGTCAGTAATGAAAAACACCCCCGCTGGCTCTATAATCAAAGTGAAAGTATTCAAATGGGATGTCGCCCTTGCGCTTGGTTTTGAACTTTGCCTATTTTATCTCATTTTATTTAAAATAGGGAATCCAACTATGCATATACTCCATAAATACTATTGATCAAGGGATATTACTTTTTACTCTAACATAACTGTCCCCTTATTCCTTAGTGATGAAATTGGGTAGTCACATTAACTGTTTACTTTAAGGAGGAAAAAGAATCCACCGTTTAAATATGGTAAGTATTTTAGATTGGGTTTTGATACAATCAAATCGGTTAGGTCAGGTCTTATTATTTTTAATGTCTTATATCTAAGTGTGCAAGCTTAGAAATATAAAGAGTCTAGCGGAAGATGCAGCGAACGAAAAAAATGGTACAGGAATCGAGTCAACGGGTTCGACGCATCCGAAGGACAAGAAACTATGGAAGAGTATACCGGTGGAGTGAGAAGGACGAATGCGGCGATTTAAGGGACAAGTAGTCGGAGCGGAATACTGCTCGAGGAGAGGCTGGAAGATCACCCAGCCGACCGGAGACAAAACCAGAAGCACCAAGATCAAACTTTGTTTTGATAATGGCAAAGGGTTCAAAGTTAAGTTTATTTTTGTGGACTAATATGGTTTGCTAAGTGTGCAGGAAAGTCCTAAGTAAACTAGAAACGAAGTCTTGACCTACAGGGTTGAGCACGAAGTTCTGGTCGAGGATCGGGGCAACAAAGTCTTGGTGAGTGAAGTCAAGCATGAAGTCTTGGTCTAGGGGATCGAGCAGAAGTCTTTGCCGAACGAGGACAGCGGACAGGAGCCGAGACGGGTCGAGGATCGGACGTCATCGAGTTTCAGGTCTTCGGAGGCCGAGCAAAAGTTCAACCGGAAGTGCCGGTTGGCAAAAGGTAATTTCTCCTAAGAGGAGTAGGTGAGGACGCATTTATCGAAAAGGGAATAGTAGGCGTCGGTCCAACCTAGGGTTTCAGGTGAAACTTGAAAGTCATGACCAAGACAGCATTAGCTATACTTATTTTCCTTTGCATTATTTTTTCTGTGCTAATATATTTTTCAGGGGATAAAAAGAATAAAAGAAAGAGAAATCGCATCAAGCCTTCAGTGCAGGCGGGAGGGCGCCCTCGCGCAGATAGAATTGTTGGATGAAATTCTCTGCTTCGACTGCCACGTAACTGCTTCGAAGGCCCCCTCAGCATGTTTATGGCGCCCTCGCGCGGATAACAGTCAAATTCTTCAGCGTTGATCCGATCCAGCTGGAGGCGCCCTCAGTGGGTTTTAGGGCGCCCTTAGAGTACTATAAAAGCATGGTTCGATTGTTGATTTAATTAATCAAGTGCTCACAATGATCTATTGTTTCCACGCTCTAGTCTTCTCATCGTGCAACTTCTCTGAAGTTGTTTTTGAAGACACTGAGACCCTGCTTCGACAATCTGAGATGCAACTCTACAAAATCCAATTGTTGTCAGTATAAAGTTATTTTCTGAATTTACATTTCAATACAAGTGTACTTGAGTTTGTATTCATTCGATCTATTAGTGGATTGCCCAAAGTAAAC
>JBAMIB010395958.1:0-10410 GCA_037177415.1 Kaempferia rotunda | reverse complement strand
GGATTTTACATGTTAATGGCCTAACGTCCATGAGGGCCATGTGGGGCCTGCCCAAATTGATGAGAAATGAATCAATGATATGTGAGTGCTCCGCCCCTCACCGCAGCGAACAGCACAGTTTTACCGTGTTGAGTTATGATTGAGTCGTTCAAAGAAGACAAATTTAAAGGTTTATTATATATTCACTTCAACTCATAACAAAGTCGTTGTAATATAGTGGTAAGTATTCCCGCCTGTCACCCGGGTGACCCGGGTTCGATCCCCGGCAACGGCGTAATTATCTTTTTTTTTTATTTAAAAAAAAAGGAAACCTACTAATTTATATTTTTTTTTGGATTAAAAAACTACCTGAAGAACAGATGTTCTGCTTCTCGGATGAGCTCTATGTAATATAAATTCGTGCCGATACGCGCTGCTGCTTCTTTATTCAATAGAAGGCTTCCTCGAGGGATTGACGGCTGCCCTTGCCATGGTCGGATGGAGCTTCCTCCTCCCATCTCTTCTTGCCGTGTCGCTTCTCTCCCTTCCGATGAAGAAGCCCTCTATAGTTCGACCGCCCGGGATCGTCGCCTTTTATGTCCACTTTAATTCTCGAACCCTAGTTTCCTTCCTGTCGATATGAAAAGCTTTCTTCTACTGTTTCTGAAATCCCGAGAACAAGTTACGCCTTCTGACTACAAGGAACTATTCGACAATGAACTTGGTTTCTTTTCCTCGTCTCGATTCCTTTTTCGTTTCAATTCATTTATGCCCAATTTGACGGAGGTATGTTCTTTGCCGGTGCTGTTGATTGAATTACACTTGAGATGTGTATAAAACCGGTGGTCTTCTGCTGCTCCTTCAAGCACCAACCCTACCTGCCGCTGATAGTCAACAAGTGCATCTTCACATTGTTTTTTTAATCCACGATTTTGTCACTGATAGACTATTTTTTCACTTCTGCTTGGAGTTTGTTTCTCTGGCAAATATGGGCTGCTGTTTTCTGTAATGCATTCTATCCATTCATTTCTGCCTTATTTGGTTTATTTGAAATTTGAAACAATGCAATTTTACCTGCAATAAAACTTACCACTTGCATTTGAGACACTCTTGGAAATTGGTGAAGATATCCTTGTACCTCCAACTCTACCTCTTGTAAGTAGCAGCTAAGTTGCCACAACAATGGTTAATAACATTATATTCTTGACTATTTTGAGCATTGTTTTTGGCATGCTATTGGATATCCCTAAAGCTTAATTGTTGACTTTTGAAACTTTCTTGTGAGATCCGAAACATTCAGATAAGTTGTCCTAGCAGACCTCTACTTCCTTTTGTAAATGATTTTTTCCCTTCGGAAACAAATTACTATTAAAAATCTAATTGTTAATAGTTTAAATTCTAATATACTACACTGGTGTTGACACTTGGATTTTTTCCAGGTAACTATTGTATGCTCATTTGACAACGGATATGACCGTGGTTGAAATATTGTTACAGTAAACTTTTCAGTCATGTTGGAATGTCACACAGCTTGCAAATATTCTATATGCAGATTTACAGGTCTTTATTGATGCATGAAGATTAGAAATTATATTCTCATATTTCACAAAATTTAAGTGCATGCTTTTACTTGCGAGGTTAGTGAGGAGTAGGTTCTATGTTGTTTCCTAGCTTGCAATTATGAGATAATTGCTATTGCTATCACATGTATAACTCATTTGGCCTCCATCCCGCTTTCTAAACAACATTTGAATCATGTTCTAGCATCTTTATGATATTCGTACTTTGTGAAGAGATTGCAAACCATATGAGAAGGTGACTATAAGATACTATAATTTATATAATTCCTTACCATGTAGCGTAGAGTTTGTTCTTCGACCTTTTCTGAAGGAAGAAAATGCAACTGCTTTTCTAAGTGCCTGTGGCTCAACATTGCTGACTATGATGAGCCAATTCAGCTTGTTAAACTACTTAAGGGCAATGCATTGCTAGCGACTTAAAGATGATTTTTTTATGGGATTAGCCATGTAAATTATTTTTTTAGATTGTACATATTCTCAACTGCTACAGTTTATGCAGTTGAAAGGGGCATTCTTTTCCTTGTGTGGGATGGATCCGGCATGCGACCATTATTTCTTACGCTTTCAATGTGGTGGATTTGTTCATAACGGCAAGCTATTGGCCCTTCCGGTAATGTATGGGGTGGATAGTGTATGAAGGTCATCTGATCTTCCTGTTTTTCCTGATCTGTTTTTATCATAATTTGCCTGGAAAATCATGAAGAGTATAACTAAAGTATTTTTCTTCTTCACATTTTTACATGTTGGATTCAGTTATTGAGACAAGTTCTCTAGTTTGGCAAGTGGTGGTGTTTTTTTTTCCTTTTATTTGCTCATTTTCAATTCGAAATATTTTATATTTTTGGGGTATCTTGACTGAAAAATCATAAAGATATGTCTTCACATTTAACATTTATGTTCAGTTATTGAAATGAATAGTTCTCTAATATGGATGATGGTTTGTTTTTTAAATTTCTTATATAGAATTCTAACCATTTTATTGTTTTTAACCATTTAGGAATGAGCTTCAGGAAAATCTCTCTTCATATGGCATAGTTAGGTGGCAATTCCCTCTGTGAACTACAAAAGTAGTATTAAAGGGTTCGCTGGCAGTAGTCTGTCCCATCAATTCCAGACTGTGATCCATACTGGGGAATAAGCTACTGCCTCAACCCTTGAACTCTCTAAGCGGGTAAAATCCAAATTTGATTAATTCAATAAGCTCGCCAGTTTGGTGGTCAATTGGGGTGATGGTGAGATGAGCACAACCTATCTATGAATATAACTACAGCGTTGCCTATGCTGCAAAATCCAGGCCCTGCCAAGGTTGAACAGATTATTTTTTCCACGGACGTGTTATAACCTCCTGCCTTTTTGCCTGTGATAATCACTGTATATGACATTTTTTTATAAAAAATTCCCATTTATTTACTGCCCCAATTCTTCTTTTTGCTTCCAAAATTTATTTTCTATGGTTCAGTTAATTCTTTGAAATCTCATAATATTAGAACATAGCATATTTACCTTAACTTAGTTTAAAGTGATGGTGAAGATCACATGAAGCTATTTCATATATTTTGAAGTCTTTCTGGAGTAGTTGTAGTTTGAACTTTAATCATGCATTTTGATCTATTCTTTGATAGGGAACTAAGATTGATGTATGAGATTAGTTGAATATATATAATAGATGATAAAAAGGAGCACAAAACTCCCGTTAATGTGGGTCCTGGTAAAGGGTCGGACCTTGATATAATATAGACATGTTCAAAGTTGACAAATAACTTTTATAGTTATATACCAAAGAAAATTCTAATTAATGAAATGAAATACTATGTAATGGATTTGAATTCTACTTATCTTATGATCTTAGTTAGAGTTCAATGGAAGGATATGATTCACACAGCCAACACTATTGAGTGAGCTGCATTCCTTTTTCGTTTGTAACCACCTAGCCAATGGACTCGGGTTAAAGTGATATATTTGATTTTGAATCCATGTGTGCGCCGTGTTTCGTTGATGTCCATGTGGTACTTCAACCTCATGCAGCATTTGATAGCAACAAATGTTTTAAGAACATATTCAGGTATCACATGGATGCCATATCATCTACAAAATATCTTTGTGTGTTGTGGGATCTGAACATTTGATCGTATGCGATATAGATGTTTCTGCATACAAGATTCCCTAATAATTGTACTCAGCAATTGCCTTTTGCCTTCCTGTACTTTAAGCTTCAGCATCCCAGATAGCGCCAAACAGAAAAAAACAGCAGGTAAGTGCCACTCATGACCTTCAATATAATTTGCAATGCAGCAGTTTTAATGGGTTGCTGTGAGCTGTCCCCTCATCACTTTGGTTTGCTAAAAATAGGAGAAATTTCAATTTCCCTCCTAGAGTTTGTCGCTTTTGGCAAAATATTCCATAGATTGATACTTTGTTCATTATTAGTGTTTAATATTTCTGCATTTCATAAAATTATGTTCACCTGAAAGCGTCACTACAAGTGAGTCGTGGAGTTTAGGAGATGACTGATAAGAAAACATGAAGCTATAGGAGCTATGAATTGAGTGGTTTGCCAGGTATCAAATCACTTATAATGATTAGGATCATATCTTAAAAATGGGATGTCATGTTTGCAGATCCGGTTCCTTTCAATTCATATCAGGATTCCTTTCACGACCAATTCATTGACAGGCTTTTTACACCTTCAGTTTTAATTCGATTGCATTGTTGTCAGTATGTTCTTTTATTGCCTGCCCAGTGAATGAATGTCAGCTATTACTATTTGCACAATTAGGTTTTAATTTACTGTACCATGGTGGAAAAAAGGTGATAATGCTCTCCCCATGCGTTAATTTACTGTACCATGATGAATGCTAAAATGTCAGCTAGTTGAACTTCATGATGATGCGTCTGAAAGTTCTCTACCCATAATTTTCTGGTCTGATGTTGCTTTTTCATATATATACATATGAACTGTTGAACCCGAACGTGAGGCAAACATTACTTTCCTAGACATGTGAACTGTTGGACCCAAAGCTGATGCAAACATTACACAGGATAGGAATGGTCAAAAATGTCAAGAACTCTGAATCCAATTTGTGGTTTATTGAGTTGGATCATCTTATACTTGATTCCTGTAGTCGAATTAATTTAAGATTTGCAAAATAATGTTCCATTATCATGTTCCTTTTAGCGTCACCTGAAAACAGAGTAGAACTTTACAAATGGCATGTATGGAATATCAATCGTCCAAACTTGCAAACAGTTATTTTTATTTGACAATTGCATTGTTCTTAATTGGGAATTTTTCACATGTAAGTTCTTTTCTTTCGTATCATATGGTTGTGAATTCTGATTATTCATAAAGAGAGGGACGCCCTATAATAAATGACGTGTTGTTGTTGTGATAAATGCTCTTCATGATTTGTTGTTAGCCAACATAACCATGTGAGTTCGACCTTTATAACCAGAACGTTAGCTGTCATGTCCAGTGTGATTTCATCAACTCATGAATAAATTCAGGGTACATAAATACACGGATGAGTTCCGTGTGATTAACTCGTAATTTGGGTTTGGATTTAACGGATAGCACTTGCATTGATCTATCGCAATGGTGAATCCTTGACACTCGCTATCGGATATGAAATGGGATATGATGAATCCTGGTGCCACAACCAATTGGGCTCATCATTATTAACTTGTGATTACGTTTGTTTATCCTTGTTGATTTGTGAGTGTGTGTCTCTTCTTCTCGGCATGGGTTCACTCCACTTGGGGATTCATTTTCAAACATAAAAAGTACTTTAAGTGCCACTCATGACTCCTTTTATTCATTATTTTAGTTATGCTCAAATCTAGTGGAAATTAAATTTCTGCTATCGTATACCTCGTCTTTATTCTTTAAGCTTCAATGTTAAACTCGTGAGCTTCGAACTACTGATGATACTAGAATGTGAGCTTGCGCTTTCTGAATTTAGTTAATGGCTCAAATGTGGAGCCAGATTGTCCGTTTCAAAATTAATAGATTGTAAGAGCTGAATATGAGTGTCAAACTCAGTAGACAGCAAGTGAGCCGATCGGTCTAGAGGAGCTAAGCGCGTACCCAGTGAGAATGAGGCAACAACAACAGCATGCACAAGTCATGAGGCAGCAACAGTACACCTGAATGAAATCATTAGTGGTAAAAGTTAATTCGCTCGCCCTCAGCACTTCTGTCAATCCATCCCAGGGCCAACACGAAAGAGATAAATCACAGGAACTACTAGCTCAAATAGTGACTAGTGTGTAAGGCAGGACACCTAAATAAAATCATGCAGTGAGATAGAATGGATTAAATCCAGGCGGCGGGTGTGATCGCACACTCTTAGTCACACCTGAATGAAATCATGCCTCAAACTCCAGAAGTAAATAAGGATGCATTTTTAGGCGCAAAATGTGGTACAACTCAGCTGTAGCTCAACTATTTGGGTAGCACTCAATACAAATCAGGAGAACACCACAACAAAATAGAAAGGAAATTGTTATTTGGCCGGATCCATTTCACCCACCTCTTAGTCAAAACCTAGCCATGGGCTATAAATAGATCACCCTAAGGTAAATGCAGAAAGTTAAAGGCTACATAGGCACTAAGGCACTAACAAAAAAGAAGAAATAGCATGGGCTCGAGGAACAGTATAAACGAGCTTTTATAAGTAGTTGAAACATAGGCACCAGGGGGAGCTCACAAATCTGGTGCACCGCTTTGGAAAAGGTGAAGTTTTTACAGAGATAGAGAGGGCGGCTCTTGCTAAATGTCTAAAATTAGGAATGGTCACATCATCTAGTAGGGTTGCCATACAAATTCATTAATGCTGCACATGCAAAATTTTACAATCATGTATTTTATATTTGTAAAATTAAGCTTTCAAATAATTATATATATGAAAGGCAGTTTATTTATAAGGATTCATATGCAACTAATTATGTCTTCCCTTAATTATATTTATTTTCTTTCTAACTAGACACATGTTATAATAATAGAGGTGAGAAGCTGGGTAGCTTTGACGGCATGACACGACTGTACGGATAGAAGCGGTGTCTGTCGGCTAGCTTATATAATTCTTTCAGTATAAGAAAACCCTAATTTAGCATCCTACACAGGCTACACTCACAATCTCAACCCTCTTCCTCTCTTCGCTAGCTAGACTAACTAGTGGAATAGTGAAGGTGGAAGAGGATACACCACCATCACCACCACCACTATCTTCTTCTCCTCCACAATCACCACCATCATTTCTTCCTCCTTTTGTTCATGGACTTGGTTTGCAACAATGAGCATGTGTCCTACATTCGTTGCACCTATTGCAACACTCTTTTGGCGGTAATTAACTAACTATATGCTTGCTCAAGTTAGATAGCTCATGAGTCTACAAGAACAACATCGTTCATCTCACATTTGATCTTCGTTACTAAGCATATTTGCTATTTGTCTTTATGCTATTTTCTTCATCTGATGATCATAAAATGGTCGATCTGCACAACCCAACACCGTTATGCCATCTTATGATCATAAATATAGTTAAGATCCATATCTTTTGGATAACATGTAAAAAATTAAGCTATTAGCTAGCTAGCATGCTACTTTAATTTATCATGTGACCTAATTTTTGTGGTGTTTTCTTGTTCATGTAACCTAATATACACATATATATATTTTTTGGAGATGGGTAACCTAATTTACAACTAAACTTAATAAGAAGATCCACTTAAACTGCTTGGTCAATTGCATTTTACTGAGACTTTGGAGCCCCATCTCAATCGATGGCTTTGTTAAATTTTTTTAATTTACACAAAACATATAAAGTCGGAATATTTATGTAACTTACCCTAATTGTATAGAGAAAACAACTGAATCGTTGTTGTTTAAATTTTTTATTTTTAAAAAAAAAAAGATATTTTGCGTTAGAGAAATTGATCATGTAAATCCTAATGATAAACATATTCATTGATGCATAGCAGGTTGGAGTTCCATGCAACTGGTTGACGGACAGAGTGACTGTGAAGTGTGGTCATTGCAACCATCTTTCTTTCCTTGATCCCAAAAATACGCAATGCGTTTACCCTACGCTTTGCCAGTCCGTTTGCTTTCAGGTTCATATTATGTATTTGCTTCAAATTCTAAAACTTGTTGGGGGTCCTTTTCTCTTCTTCTTCTTCTTCTTCTTCTTCTTCTTCTTCACTCTTTTCTTAGTTTTTTTTTTCTTTTTTGTTTGTAAAAGATCATATTTTCTACTTGAAAGAAACATCAAGAACCATATTATTAAAAAATCTACTTCAGAATATATATCTAGTCGATGAAAAAGTATTTATATTTAATTTTTCTTATTTTTACAATATATGTTTTAATTTCAACAAAATATGCACAAACGAATCTTACTGGCAGTTTAAAAGAAATTAAACATGCAACCCTATATTCAAAACTTAAAAGTGCTAAGAATATAAATGCAATTAAGAAATTAATCTAAACAAGGTTCAATACTTATATGTTCTCATCATATATATATTGTTAGTTTAATTCAATTTACTCAAGTGTAATTGATTAATCTAGACTATAGCCAGCTATACATGTATGTCTGGCATAAAGCTTGACAATTAGAAAATGATTATTAATATTGTGGGCTGGAAATCTGACTTTGAAATGTTCCCAAGATTTGTACACAAAATTATTTCCACTCATATTAATTAATGTGTGAATGAAATAGGGTATTCAATCATCTTCACCAACCTCAAGCCAACTGAATAACACTGCAAGATTTGGCATGAAAAGTACGTTCACTTTTTCATCTTAACCTAACATATGCTTCTTTAATTTTCTTTAGTTTTTTTACGTTTGAGTTGGCGTTTTCTCTCTCTCTTTCTTTCTTTATTTTTAATCTCAGTGCCAAAGAAACACAGGACACCATCAGCTTATAATCACTTCATGAGGTATGGATTATACATACTACACACACACACACCGATGTTTGGATGATCTAACATGGCATATGTATTCAGAGATGAGATACAACGGATTAAGTCTGCCAATCCAAACATTCCTCATCGAGAAGCTTTTAGCATGGCCTCAAAGAATGTAACAATAAAACATCGTCCCTCAATAATTTCTTCACGTAATACATAATCACTTTTTTGTTCTTGAATAATTTTCTGCAACAGTGGGCTAAATATGATCCCCGCAACCCTTCCACCTCCAATGTTTCAGCTTAGTTATATATATGAAGAAGAAGGATAATTAAGATCTTTCTGATCAGGTAATTAGCGAAACCTAGCTGCTATTTCAACTTGTGAGAAAAAATTGTCTTGCTACATAAAATTATATAATCTATATTCAGTACTATATATGCAGGGAATCAGGAAGCTAAGCATGCATGCAGTCAGTTACTTGATGGATGTGTGCATGCAAGCATTGTGGTTTAGCAAGCTCATGTATGTATGAGTAGTGTAGCTTATTCCTTGTGTTCGATGTGCTTGAAATTTTGTGGAATATTTTATGTGATCTTGAATCTTTGATAAGCAAGGAAGACTTCATGTGTTGCTCTATGTATGATTGTATGTATTTCTGATGAACTTTCATGATCAACATGTGAATTTTCTCTTTCTCTCTAGAGAAGGTTTATATAGTTAGGAGTTCATGACTTATAATTGTTTTTGCTGCCTTAGCTATTTGGGATAGAACTAGTCCATATATTTGGAGCAAGTTAGGCTAATTATCTCCTCATTCATTAAGTTACATGTAAATTTATACAATATTATTGATATTTTTAATTGAGTAAAGTAGCTTTCAATATATTAATTAGTTTTTTTTTATTTCTTTTAAATGAATATACTTTTAAATTTATCTTTAAAAAATGATTATCCCTTTCTAATATAGTCATATTCTTATCTTCATTATATATATTTTTTCTTTTTGTGTTATTTTTTTAAATATCTAACGATCTATAAATCATGAGAGACTATATCTATATTAAAAGATTATAAAATTTTGTGGATCTAATTAATCTTATGAGATTTAGAAATTATTTTGCCTAATTTCTTAGTTCAATATATTGATTGGTCGTGGAAAAATTATGTACGTATAACTTTCTTACAAGTATAGTTCCAAGCAATTTAGAACAATAGTTTTGCATAATGAATTCAATCTAACACTATGGTAAGTTGGATTTACTTGCAAACTTAAAAAATATCTCTAATTTGCAATCATCAGTAAACCATTATGAATCCCTAAAAAAAAGCTGACTACATAATGTAAAATATGATTTAGCAAAACGTTACATCATTGACTAATCTTTCTTTCAAAGTACATCAATGTGAACGATTAATTTTGTATCTTATATGTTGTTTACTTGATGTAAAACTATTTTACATATATAATTGTAGTCTCAATCTTTTTGTATTATCATGCTTTAAACCTCAATAAAATACATTACACAGTCACTTAAATCCCATTTCAAAAAATATATATTGATCGAACTTAAGAGTCTATAAAATTAAGAACTTTAGAGTTGAATTTCAACTACCATCCAAAATGCAGACAAATAAAAATTACTCATTTGATCTTTGCAGATGATCTATACTTATGTTCAGAGGAGATAGTATGCTTGTGAGCATCTTAATTCGGGCTTTAAAGGACTTTGGATCTACTTCAGGATAGCCAGTAAACTTGATATGAAGTCAACTTTACATGGTGAGTATTATACACTATAAGAAAAGCGCCAATTTGTGACTGAATTAACAACCAAAATAAACTTGTAGTACATTCATGCCTTGGATGTGGAGTTTTGACGTTTGATAGTACTTAAGTTTAGGTAATTTGTGGATCTCACTCGTGTGATAA
>JBAMIB010395930.1:0-10411 GCA_037177415.1 Kaempferia rotunda | reverse complement strand
AGAACTATACCCTGAGAGGAAGGTGAATCCAGAGGGATCGCCGCCGACGAGATCGGCACCTAAATCCGGCCGGATCTAAGTAGGAGCTCAGATCGACAGTGGAGGACAATCTGCTCAAATCTAGCCGAATTGAGGTGTCAATCACGCCGACGGCGATCCCTCTGGGTTCACTTTCCTCTCAGGATATAGTTCTGGTCGAGCCGGCCGCCGACGGTGGGCTAAAATGACAAGTGGGACATGGAGACAGGGAGATTTGTGGGACAGAGGATTTGATCTACAATTAAGGGATGCTGGGTTTCTGGACCGCCAACCGTGAATGCTTTCCGATTTACCATGATGACAACTTAGAAACTTCCGTGGGACCAGACCGATCATCCCAAGAGATAGTTAATAAAACTAACTGAGTTAATTATTTTTTGAAAAAATATATGAAACTTATCCCCTCAACACAGTGCAATGGTTAATGTATGAAAAGTTATTATATAAAATTATAAACTCGAAACTCAACACGTCTGAACATGTCCTTCCTCGTACTTTGATCATTTATACTTATGATTAGTAAGTAGTCGTTAGGCTAGAAATGAATTGACAGGATCACTCAGGGCGAAGAATCACGTTGTATCACATAAAATATATGGAAGTTAATTTTCTAATTTATTTATTGTTTTTTGAGTTATAGAGTTAATATTTATCAGAAAATTTAAAGAATAGCCCTCGGTTTTCTTTTATAATTAAATTATGAAAATATACAAACTAATTCCCATACTCAGACCCAAATATTTTTTTGAAAATGATGAAAAAAATGAAACTAATCCTTTTAAAATTATTAGTGAAACTTCTACTTCAATTAAAATTTTCAAATGAAATTCTAAAATCTTAATTGACCTGAATCGATCAAAGAAAATAAAATTTAGAAAAAACAAATCAAATTTCAATCCATCCAACATGTCCAAAATTAAAGCTCATCTGCTCATATACTCCAATTCAGATCCACTCGTGCTGGATACAAATCTTCATCCAAACCCTCTAACCCAATATTTATTGACCTACTAGACATTAGACCCAGACAAGCGTTCATTCTACGCACCACAATCCAACTCTCAATGGATCTGAACCTTCAATAACCCAAAACCCCACCAACAGATTGGATCCCTACATGAAATGAACATGATTAACTAACAAATTGAATACATTATTACTAATCATCCAAATCGAATACATTATTACTAATCATCCACGTTAGTAAGTAAAGATTATTTCACTATGTAGTATAATTAAGTATAAGGAACTTGGAATGTTATTAAAGTCTTGAATTGAAAACCAGCCATTACCATCACCCAAAAAGATGAATACTCTAACAAATGCAATAGCTGAGTGCGGGGAAAGCTAACCCAACTGTAAACTCATGTGTAAGCGTAACTAGGTGTCATAGAAAGTTTGATACCTCTCAAGTTTCAGGTTAGAACAAAAATCAGAATCCTTATGAGGATTATCAACCTGTAGATTTATATAACTTTCTAATAGTTTTACAACAATTTAAAGAAAAAGGATAGAAAAGAATCATTTTTTTCCTCTTAAACTCCGATTAAGAGAGCACAACACAAAAAACACACGGCAACTCCATTGTAATATAAACTCGAAGCATTGCTAAGCAAATCTTAGTCTAGAAATCAAATGAAAAGGCATAAAAGATGCGACATTAACAATCGTTCAAGTCACGTGCAACAACGTGTGAGATTAAAGAAGAAAAAGAAGCATTCAGATCAATTGAATGGTCTACTTTGGGTCTAGAGACCTTAAATTGCAAGAGCACGAAGTAGCGTAAATCATCTGACTACAAATTATCATGTTGGTACTTGGAAGCAAAAAAAAAAAATACCCAGTAAAATATGCGGTTCCATGAATTGAATATGCCCAACCCGTAGAAGTCCATGAATTATATGAATGCGATACCTGAATCAGCAACCCATTACTGCACAGTTGTAGACGAAAGTGCCAGCTCTTTCTCTAATAGAAAGTACATCCCACTCTGCTCCACCTGCATTTCCATCTTCAGGACGCCAATAGTGCAGAATAATTACTTCACCTTGAGGCCCTCTATGACCACCAATCACTAACAGTTTATCGCCACATGCCTTGAAAGCAAGGCCCCAACCATTGGAATAGTCAGCTCTCACGGGCAATTGTTTTACGACATTCCAGGTGTTATTTGCTTTGTCGTACTTCTTAACTTCATTTGTAGATTGATCTGCAGCATAAAGCTGATTATTTACAACTGCAACAAGAGGCGGGGATTGCGTAGCTCTATTACCGCCGGGATACATATCCCTAATTCTACGCCATACCCTTGTTTGAAGATTATATTCCTCACCACAAGTTAAAGAATCTGTATGGTTGGACATGCCCCCTATAACATAAAACTTACCATCCATAAAGAAGCCAGAACATAATCTCCTTGGGACATTCATGTCTGGTAGAGTCTCCCAAGTGCCAGTCTCTGAATTGTACATCTCCACACATTTTGAAGTGCGACCAAGCGAATCACTTCCACCAGCTACGATAGCAATTTCCCCAGAGCCCCCAGATCCAAAAAGGCAGCGAGATAAGTTCATAGGTGGGCATCTAGACCAGTCACGCCTTACTAAACTGTACATCCATATAACAAAGCCAGATACTTCACGTCCAAAAACAAGCAGCTGGGTTCCCACAGCTAGAGATTCCTTATCTGCACAAGAGAAGCAATCATCACACGGCATCCTTGGCAACCTCATCCATCTACGCCTGAAAGGATCAAATGCTTCCCAAGGCATTAGGCTACATGCCAAGTAAACCCAGTGCTCAATGACACAATGCTGTCTCCTTAATTTATAAAGACAACCACTACGAATCAGTGAGTTAAACCTTCTGTTCAGACGGGCGAGTGAAGGGTAGTCAGACCTACATATGAAGGCCAGACAAACTAGTGCAACATCATCACAGAGTCCAGGAAAAAAACAATCATTAGATCTTTGATCAGTATAACTATCTCCAGTTTGGTTGCTCACCATAAGCTTTTTAGCTTTCAAGCGTCTAACACTCAAGCTATCAACATTCACATCTTTATCAAATGCATCCTTGTCCTCCACCAGTAAGCTCCCATTATTTTCTAAAGGTAGGCAAGCCAATAAATACATGTGAAAAGAACCACACTCCTGACTAAATGATCCTAAAAGCTGCAACAGATAACTTGGAGTGGCAACCATGGTTCCCAGCTTGCGATGTATTTCCTTTTCTCTCAAAATTACTTGCATGAGTATCTTGGCTATCAGCAATCATATAATTATACCCAGCTCGCTGAAAAAAAAAGTGTTAAGCTCTCAAAAAAGAATGGATATATAATTAAATCGCTTGTAGCATTACTGTATTACAAACATTAAGGTCATATGCAATCTAATGTTATTACTGTATTAGAGACTAGCAAAAAAGCGTAATACAAAAGCTATCACTATTAATTTAGCATCATGGGCACACCATTGAGTAAACAACAATCAGACATTGTGCTAATGCAGAATGGATCACACAAATCAGAACTGATGCCACCTGGCCTATGTAATCTGGGTTACTACAATTCATATGATGGAAGCAAAGTCTTAACGCAAGGCCAAGGTTGTATAAATAGACCTCTACATACCAAATGTGTAAGAAATTCAATATTTTAACGGAGGATTTTAGTGCAGAATAGTATGCGGAGGGCAACTTTCTATAAAGAACTATTGTACCAATGATGTTCTAACCACTTTGAAATGTATAATGCTAGAAAACAGATTGTAACACTATTCTTAGGGTACACACAAACACAAGTTTGGCAACTACAGTACTAGAAATAGCAAGAACCAAACCAAGATGTATTGAATGGGACATGATTATATATATTTTGGGCAGTGCTAGGGATGGTGACAATTAATGTCTTGTACTAATAATAAGAGGGGAAAAACCATCATATAACTCATTTTTATCAATTTGTCCATTTTTACCCAAATGAATCTTTGCCTTTTGAAGTACAGCTGCACATTTGAGTTTTGCCTAAATGATTTTTCTTTGAAATTACCAATACTTTGGCACACCAAGGTAAAAATAACTAGTATGTATTACAGCAAGGTTATAAAAATATGATGGCATATACATGGAAAAAGTATCAATATAATGATGTTAATGTTGGACCAAAAAAATGATGATGTTGATAAATAGTGCACATATATGTCCAAAATATCATGCTTATAGTAAAATGTGGAAAAGAGGATCCAGTACAAGGATGTTGAAGTTGGACCAAAAAGATAAAAGACCAAACAGCATGGATAAACTGTATCAATAAGCTTTTCTAAACAAGAATTTTGTTGTTCCACTCTTATGGTTTTCATATAATGTATGCAATATGTAATGCAAAATTGAGTTAATTACATACTCAACACTGAATCAAAATAAAGAATTGAGGAAAAGTGAGTATGAGGAAATATATACAAAGAGATAAAAGGGATATAATCTGATTATAAACAACAAATAGTATACTGTGGACAACTGGCAAAGCATATACTGTTGACTGAACATACAGAAATTTAGGTGTATGTGTGCATAAACATGTCATGGTTGGAAAATTCATGATAAAGATAACTTGAAATGCTAAATTACATAAAGAGGTGAACAAATTTTGGCTCCCTAATTGAATTCTGGAGTTGGAAGTGAGTAGTTTGAGTATCATCTATAGCATTGATGGGTTCAATCATGGATGATTGTCGGTGTAGGATCGCGACTTAATTTTCTTGAGTTCATACATAAATCAAATTAATTCATTGGCCACATCAAGTTCCAATATTTAGTTGGTTGATAGATACAATCTATACAGAGATGAACTTTCAAATAGAATCAATCTCATGAAGGCTAGTAGCAAAAGCATCAAGCCAAATAATAGGCAAGTCAATAAACATTCAGCCTTCTTAAACCATGTCTGAGTCCGACAACATGGAAGCAGCCAAACTATAATGGTATATTTCTTCCGTACATAGATCTCATAGTAGCAGGATTTTTAAAAGAGATACGACAACCACATCTTTTTTAGCATTAAGTTACCTAGTATATTAGTTTTCATTTGACAATTTGGGAGGTGTAGATTTGCAGGAATATTTGTATGAGGCAAACTTCCAAGAAGTTCATTTACGACATGGAAACCTCTGGGAGAAGATTGACAATATGTTGCAAAAGAGTTTCCCTCCACCACCAGGTTCGAGCTGTAAATAACCAACCACCAATCAAAGTAACATTTTTTTTTTTTCATTTTTTCAATTTAAGTTCTAGATCAAGGTCTCATGGAACATTTAGCACCCCAGAAAATTGTATGGCACATTAAAAAAATAAGTGAGAATGGCAACATTTGTTCTTCAAAAACCTTCTCTTACCATTACTTCACCAAGATATAAGATGCAGTGACATGATCCCATTAAGATTTCATATTCCCTTTCCAAATAAAAGGGCACACAAAACAACCTACCATCTATTTCAGAGTGTGGGAAGTCAGAACAACTACCCTGTCAAGTTCACTACTGTTTCGGATGTGATTTCTAGGAGTCTACATTTGAATCTACTCTTTGATGCTATAAGTATTCAATGCAATTATGTTTATGTGGCACAATAATGTGATTTCTAAGAAGAATCAAGCTTTCCTCCTATTGGATCTATTAGCACCACAACCCCAGCTTAAACAGTCCCTTTTTCTCACCTTAACTCTGAACATGAGCAACCTGAGTTCAGAAAAGGCAGCGTTTATAAGATATAAGCGAGGCCCTTTTTGAGATTGGGATGGTTCTCTGATCAACAACATAGGCCTACTCATTAATGTTTAGTCCCATTCATCCGCTTGTGAACATAAGTGATACATATACGAATTTCATAAATTGAGGTGAAACAGCAAAATAGTCCCTACAGAGCATGAAAATCATCATACACTTTCCAGAAGCCAGCTCAGGAAATATTTCATTTTCAAGATACACATTAAAATTATTATTTCTATGCTTTCTTATTAATTGAATGGAAACACATTGTCGTACTTTTTTTTTATAGCAAGCTCACATCTTTTGGGTTTAAAGCTGCGGCATTCACTCTATTGATGAGCATTGAGTCAAATGCAGATCGTCTTATACAAATAGACAGCAAAAACAAGAGAGTTGCTGGGGAAATGATCGAATAAATGATCAGAGATGTGATTTTACCTCATTGGATAATACCCATCGAGTCTTAATTATTCACAAGAACACTTCCAGCGCATCATCCACTCCTCCCCTAATTCCCCACAAACGACATTACGTATCTAAGACACTAATAAGGAACTCCAGATCTCAAGATCCAAGAATGAGCTTCTACATCAGAAGACCAGCTAAAACAAAGAACCCTATGAATCAGAATCAAATCCACTTCCATAATCGAAAGTTGCAACAAAAAAAACAATGAAGAAAGGAATCTAGCCTCCGTCCGCAAGAAATCAAAGACCTTGACAAAAGGATCTCAAGCCAAACACCTCCAAAGGAATCGATCAAGGACGTGGCCAAGGTCCCAGATCCACCAACGGCGATCGAAGGGAGGGTCCGTCCGATCGCCAAGAACAGGCCATCGAGAGAAGCAAATCGGCCGAGACACGAGATCTGTCAGTCGGCACCACCAGATCAGATTCAGGTCGTGGAAACAACCATCGTGAACACCTAGAAGCGATCGATTCGCCGCCGCAGAGCGGAAGACAGAGAGGGGTAGACACCCCTCGTTTGCGAGTCGATACTTAAATGGAAGCCGGCAGCTTTGGGTTTGCATCCGGGGCAAAACGGTACTTTCCTACAAGGACAAACGAGAATAAATAGCGTTATAATTCAAACAGATCATCCACCGTCCGTTCCCTACGATCCAGGAGATGCACGACAGGTATGCCGTCCGTATAGAATAAACATATGCTGACCAGCGTAGTGTCAATCTAGATTCACGGCCGCACGGGAGGGAGCCAATGTAGCTGTTAACTTCCTGCTCGGACCACCCTCTGCGGACGCTGGAAATGGAACTCCTCGTTCTGCACCCGGCGGGACCACCGACGTCACCCGGCGTCACAACAGCGGGGCCCACTCCACCGGCCTGACTCGGGTTCGGCTGCGGGTAGATACGCTCAGGTACCCGAACTGTTTCAAAGTGGGAGTTATAAGTTCACCCCCACTTGACTCACTCAATCCACGCTCCCCCTTGGCTCTGCGTCAAGGAAAGGCGTGGATTTTGAGTGGAGATGGGTGACTTTATCCTTTTGCTTTTGCCAGGCTGTCGAGTGGATAAGCCAAGAGCACTTATTGAAAGCGGGGATTTCTATATTCAACTCAACGGTAAACGGGGAGATAACGGCATATTTCTATAAAAGGAAATAAGTGGCCACAGACAGGCGCAGAAAGACAGGGGAATTACGAGAAAGCCACCGAGTCGTCTAGGTCGATGCTCCGACTTTTTTGACCCGCCGTTAACTTGCTGTAGCATACCGTGACGGATTTTTTTTCCATGGTAGGCTCCAGTTTGTCCGTTAAAATTTAGGGTTTATTATTAATTTTTTAAATAGATTTTATAAATAGGTAAATTCTAAAAGGACAAATCATATATTCTACTGTTCTTATCTACTCTATTTCCTAAAAAGTAATTAATTTATTTTTATATTAATTTAAAATAGGCAAATTAAAAAAAATGAAACAGTGTTCCTGGGAAAAAGGACGATATCGTTTGGTCGAGCACTGTTTTGTTTTTGATGCATTTAATTGTTTGGCAGATACTTCAATTACTGAAATGTTTTTCGTTACTTATTAAATTGAGTAAAAAAAATAATTAATCACATAAGGTAATATTGAATCTAGAGGAATTGAATCTAGAGCAATTGATCGTAAAAACTAAATAATTAAATTATAAAAACAAATTCAGTTTTTTTCTCTAATTATAAAATTTAAATTTCCCCTAATTGGTTACTATCAAAATATTATTTATAAAATTAATCAAAACTACTCAAATTTAAGCAAGAGAATCAATTTTAACTAAGTTTAAATAATTTTGATGAGATTCATGTTTAATAATTTTAATAAATTTTGATAAAATAAGAAATCACTGAGTTGATTTACTTTAACATATTATAATAGGTATAGTAGTAATTGTCACACGCCATAATAACTACCATGGTAGCTACTACATCAACATTAAATCCCTTATACACTAGTCATTATTCGAGCTAGTAGCTCTTGTGATTTATCTCCTTCGTATTGGCCCTGAGACAGATTGACGAAGGCGCTGGGCGAACGAATAGTCTTTTCACCACCACTACACCAACAGCAAAATAAAAATAATTTAAAATGAAAATATACTAGAGCAATATTTTTTTTAAAAAAATAGAACAATTCTTTAATATATATTATAATAAAAGTGAGACTTGTAATTTTGGGAAAATTGAAAAAAAAAACAACCGACATCCATCAGGTATTTTATAATAAAATATTATTTATTTTAGTAGTTATAGCAACTACTCAAAATACTATTTGTCATTGATCCAGGTGAAAGAAAGTTAAATTAAAACTGGTAAATTGGACGTCCTTGTCAGCAATCAAGGGTCAAGGGAGATCAAACATTTGACCACATTATCTGTAAGGGAGATGAGTGTCTGACGAACCGAGTCGAGCACTCAGTCGGATAATGTGAGTTATCTTTACCCTAATATCTAAAGAAGCAGGACAACGAGATCAAACGCGATCGGCCAGCAACTAAAGCACCCCGATAATTGTCTAACCGACTGAGTCGAGCACCTGGTCGGACAATGTGAGGTATCTTTACCCTAATATCTAAAGAAGCAGGACGACAAGATCAAACATAGTCGACCAACAAATGAAACACCCCAACAATGACCAAACGACTAGTTCAAGCGAACTATCTCTTTAAGCGTTTCCTGCGACACAAAGCTGATTGACGGGTCTTAGCCGATCGACTGGCTTTGTCTAATCGGACCAAAAAGATAAGAGTTATCCTTGTCATTTAGTCCAAAAGATAACAGAAGAATATTCCCTCCAGAGTATCACTGTTATTTCTTGTACGGATGAAGTTTCTAGAAGGACATGTGTGGCGCGGATCCCGAAGCCCAATTATTGAAAGTTCATTAAGGAAATAAATCGTGACCACGTGTATCCTAAAATGACGTTGATGCTACAGGTATAAATAGAGTCTCTCAATAGGCCTCAAGGGTACGCAATTTTGATAACAACAATTTTATTCTTCAACAAAGTTTCTTCTTCTTCATTAGCGGACTAACTTAAGCATCGGAGGACTAAACAAGGGAAGACTTCTCCTTGTTTGGCCGCTAATATTTTCTCTAAAAGTTCTCTGTAGACAGGATAAACGATTTCTTCATCGAAGACCGATCAGTCTCCAGATCAACAGTCTTCAGATCCACCTCAGCGACGATATCCTCGGTGTCCGTCTACTCACTCACACTTAGGAACAGCCATCAAAGTTATATTTAAATGGATTAAAATCACATTAAAATAATTATAACAACTATAATACTATAACAATACTGTATTAGTTATTATACTGCATGGATCGAGTGTGTTTGGATCATGTTAAAGCAAAGATTTTATATATATAAAAAAATCTTAATCTGAATACGAAGACAACCTCAAAATCTTAAACCCAAACTCAGATAATTTAACCAAACTGAATAACTCAATTATTATTATTATTTTTTAATAATTTTTCACTTTTATCCTAATAATTTATTATTATCGTACTAATTTTGATATTGATATATAAAAAATACCTTAAATTTTAAAATAAAAATATGATTTAATTAAAAAAAAAAATGAACATTTGGTAGACTGTAATCAGCTTTGTAATGTAATCCATATTACATTATATGGTCGATTACTTTATTTGATATCAATTAAACGGGATTACAAAAGTTAATATAGTTGTATAATTTAGATTACAAAGCAAACGACATATACTCCACATTACATTAAACCCAAATTTTATTATATCAAAAATACTCCTTTAATCTCATCAAACCACCGTGCCCTAGAGAAATCACTTGCGACGAAACCTCCATCGCCGATACCAAACCTCGCTCGATGCCGCAGCCGGTCGTTCGCCGCCAGCCTGGCTGTATTTTTATCATTTTATAATAATACGAATTATATTCATTATAAAAAATAATAGACACTAAATAAAATAATATAATCATTCTAATCTGGATTACATGTAAATTTTTCACCAAACATAGTAATATAATCTTAATTACATTACAAATTTAATTATATTACAAGCTGTATTACATTAAAGTCTATCACACCCACCCTAAATCATAAATTCAGATTAATATAAACCTGATTTA
>JBAMIB010395919.1:0-10412 GCA_037177415.1 Kaempferia rotunda | reverse complement strand
AGATTTTACATATAGGGTTTAGACTTCCCAATTGGGTTATTGTATTAAGTTAAAAGAAAACTTAAAAATGAACTATTTTTAGATGTTTACGGATATAATCGGGTATTTAGAATTTATATTTATAAAAATATTAATTTTTAAAAATAAAAAAATGAAAACAGTCGGTGTTAACCTCTACGCGCGCGGCGTGCAAGATAACACTGTTTATTAGCCTACACACATGCTCCGTGCGCGATCACGGGATATATATATAGAGAGAGAGTAATATTAGCCTGCACAACCCGTGTGCGCGACTCTCACGCGAGGGCGCCCTCGCGCGTGAGAGTTGCCCAGTGACGTCGCGCACATGGGTTGTATAGGGTAATTTTTTCACATATATATATTACCCTGCACACCCACTCTGTGGGCGTGCATCGGCGACCCGCACGGATCCGTGCGCCCGAAAGCGCTTTAGACTCAATTATATTGTAAGAGGGTAATCGATATATATATATAGAGAGAGAAAAAAAAAATTACCCTGCACAACACATTTGGGCGACATCCCTGCGCGACACTCACGCGCGAGGGCGAGAGGGCGCCCTCCATTCATAGAGGGCGCCCTCGCGCGTAAGAGTCGCAGCGCAAGGAGGTCGCACACACAGGTAACAGGTTGTGCATGGTAATATATATTTATATATATATCGATTGTCCTCTTACTATTATATAATTGAGTCTAAAAATTTTTCCCATTGGAAATTTCCAGTACCAACGTCTAGAAACACCCTTTGATTTGGGGGCACTGCGCCGCACATGAGCTCCGGCGTGACTTCATCATGCTCCGGCCGAAACTCGCCTTGGCTCTCCATCGTCAATCTTTCAACCCCCTCCCTTCGCATCTCCTTTCTCCCCGCTTCCTCTCTTCCTCTTCCGAACCCACTGAGGTGGTCACCGTCCTGAAACCGACGCCGCCGCCGATGGAGCCCTCACCCGACGCCGATTCCCTAGCTCATCTTCTTATCCGGCACTACAACCCTTTTCACGCTATGGAGTCCCCTCTCCAGCTCTCCGGGATCGGCCTATCTAACCCCCTCGTCCTCCAAACTCTCCTCCGCCTTCGCCACGCCTCCAAGGTCGCCCTTGGGTTCTTCATCTGGGCCCGCGACCATGCCCACCACCAGCATGCTGCAGATGCGTACGACCTCATGGTCGATATCCTTGGAAGAGTCCGCCAGTTCGACGTTGCGTGGCAGCTAGTCATTGAGATGGACCAGCGCGGCGTAGGGCCGTCGCCGAGGACGTTCTCTGTCTTAATCCGTCGGCACGTAGCTGCCGGACTGACGAGGCAAGCCATCAGGGCCTTCGACGACATGGAAGCGTTTGTGGGGAGGGAGCCCAACGGAGACGAATTCAATATGCTACTTGACACCCTCTGCAAGTACAGCTACCCTAAGGTCTCAAATTTCCTCCTTAAAGATCCGATTTTTGCACTCTCGCTGCTTGCCTTTCTTTCTCTGCCCTTCACAATTTCCTTCTGTGATTGTGGTTTTTTTTTCCCTCTATCTGTAATTATTGAGTTTGTTTGATTCAAAGAATGTTATCTCGAACTGGCTTTTGATTGATACTGCATTGGAGAATAGGTGAGTTTGGTTTGGACTACCAGTTCCGTGTTTCAAAGTAGATTGTTCCATTATGGGTTTTATGTGAACATGCATTTAATTGTATTCTTCTATATTCAAAATAAATGTGGTCAGTTGAGGAGAGAGTGGATAAGATGCAAAATGATGGGCATGAACATTCTTCATCACTATAATCTGTATCCTGGATTAGCTCCATTAGCGTGTTAAAATTGTCTATTGTTGGCCATTGAGCTACTGTTGACAATGTTTCTCCCCATTTAGTTTGTGAATTATTTTTCTTTTCTGATTCCTGTTCTGTATCCATACAACTTTTTCCCCCTCTAATTTCATGGTATGATGTGCAAGCCAATTGATTTCATATACCATTTCTGTTGTTGTCTACAGATTGCAACAGAGCTATTCAATAAAAGGAAATATAAGTATGAGCCTGATGAAAAGACATATACGATACTGATCTATGGTTGGTGTAAAGTAAACCGACAAGACATGGCGCAGCGATTTTTAAATGAGATGGTTGATCGAGGGTTAGAACCAAATGTGGTCACATATAATATTCTGCTGAATGGGATGTGTAGGAGGGTTAGCTTACATCCGGATTACCGGTTCGATAGAACGATCCAAGCTGCTGAGGGCCTTTTAAATCAGATGCGTGATAAAGGCATTGAACCAGATGTAACCAGCTATTCTATTATCCTTCATGTTTACAGTCGAGCCCATAAACCAGAATTATCACTTAGTGTGTTTCACTCGATGAAAGATAAAGGAATTTCCCCAACTATAGCAACTTACACGTCACTAATCAAGTGTCTTGCTTCATGTGGAAGACTAGAAGATGCTGAGGAATTGCTTAGTGAGATGATGCATCATGGAATCTGCCCTACTCCAGCTACTTATAATTGTTTTTTCAAGGAGTATCGAGGAAGGAAAGATGCAGATGGTGCTATAAAACTGTATAGGAAGATGAAGGAAATGAACCCAATGGGCAGTCCAGATATTCATACATATAATATATTACTTGGAATGTTTTCAAAATTAGGTCGCATGCAGATTATCCAAGAAATATGGAATGATATGGGTGTTACTGGTATTGGACCTGACTTAGATTCCTATACTTTATTGATTCATGGTTTGTGTGAGAAGCAAAAATGGAGGGATGCTTGTCATTTTTTCATGGAAATGATAGAGAAAGGGTATCTTCCACAGAAGATCACATTTGAGACTTTGTACCGGGGACTGATACAGGCAGATATGTTGAGGACTTGGAGGAGATTAAAGAATAAGGTTGAAGAAGAATATCTAAAGTTTGGTGCTGAGTTTCAACACTATCACTTCAAACCTTATAAGAGATAACTCAGATAGTGGAGTTAGTAATGATTCCTTCAAAGACAATGTAATGTACTGCTGATCACCACAAATTGGCAGTTCTAGCTGAATTTTCGTGCCATTTGTTGCAGGGTGATATTACTTTGATAAAAAAAATCTAGCATGTCTTGGAAGTAGGCAGTATTTATTGAAAGATTCATCGTCATTAAACTTACTGATGATTTGAAGCGTGATTGGTTGGTAATGGTTGAGTTCAAAGGCTTGCATTTGAGTTATTTCATTCAAGTTGCAAAACAATCTGAAGGTCTGCATGGTCATTCTTCTGATACAGCGGTATGATTAAGACCTTTAATTGAATCATAATATCGCTTGATTTTTTATTGTCATTTGCATTTAATGACTATGAAATATCTACGGGATAATTGGACAACTCTAGTGGTATATGATATTGAAAATAAACCTGAAGCTTCTTGATTGTTATGGCAAAGTTATAAACTAACTTGCCAGTTGTCTCATCCCTAGTTCGGTTCCTCCCAGCGTATGACTTCATAGTGTTCTATTATTTTCATATTCTTTTCTTCTTTGAGCAAAACAACACTTAGCACATAGTCAAATATTGCTAATTATATTGTTAATTGGTCCTTTAATCAGATTGAGTTAACCTTAATTTTCTTGAACTCTTTGGTTTTCAAAGTTTTAAAGAACGGAACACATTTCTCTGCAGATTTAGATAATAATCTACTCAATATTGCAACCCATCCATTTAATCTTTGTACTTGGTTTAATTTCTGGAGACATCACCTCTATTAGAGCTTAAACTTGAGTAGGATTCACGTGAATCATGAACTCAAAGAATGGCATAGTACATGGGGATAAACCTTCATTCTAGACTTCTTGAATATATTGAAACTTTCTTGAAATCCTAAGCATGCGCTTCTTTAGTTTGTCTTCTTAATCATATCATTCATCGATATAAGCTTCCATCATTTTTCCAAATAAACCCTTAAACAACTTGTTTGCCAAATTTTGATAAGTAGCACCTATATATATACACACACACTAAGACTAAAGGCATGATTTTGTAGCAATACAGTAGCAGGTTGACTTGGCCTATATCTCAGTAACAACTCCTCCATGATCTTCAACTATGTCTATTTGTCGATATTGTCATAATTAAATGGTAATTATACTAGGAGATACAGTTAAAAAATCCCTTCTTTCTTGGAGATCGTGGCCACAGTCTACATATTCTTTCTTCTTACACCTATCAATACTCAAGTATAAGTGTCATTTAGAGGTTTGGATCTCTCCTACTCACATTTTTACTTTTTTTTTTTTTGTTTATTCTTCCATTGCATCCTAGTGACTTAAACATTGGAGAACTTTGTCAAACAACTCCAATGCATTCTAATGTTTTGCTCAAGTGTCCGTAGGTTGGACCACGGGATCTAGGTCAGATCACGGGATGCATCCCCACCCTAGCCTCCACCTCATTGGCAAGTCTCCATATCATCACTGCTATGTCAGCATTCACCTTGGCCATCTATTTTTGCATTATAATTTTGGTGATTTCTGAGGAAAATCAGTTAAATCAAACTAAGACGTGGAGATGGTGACTACTAAGAGGGTTAGATCAAAAGATCCCGAGTCTTCCACTAATTGGTGTGAGCCGTCCTAAGACTAACGAGGGTTAGATCCAAAGATCCTGAATCTTCCACTAATTGGTGTGACCCGTCTAAGAGTAACAATTCGAAATTCAAGATTACGTAATTAATTACTGCCATTGTGGAGGAAATCCTCATGGGTACTACTTAGAACCCTCCTAATTCAAGATCACGTAATGCTTACTTGGCAGTTTGTCTTTGCCCACGTGCCTCTCTCTTATTAGGTTACTTGTCTCTTGACTCCACTGAGCTCTCGACTCATTTCATATATCATCCTTCATTTCCACCTATATGGATGGAATGAGCATCACTAGTGGAAAAAGATTGCTAGTTGTAGTAAATGATGATAACTCTTATTTAGGGGCTCTCTTAAGAATTGTTCTATGCGATTTGGAAGGAAGATAAATCACGGAAGCTTTCAGATCTTTGCATAGGGTCAGGTGACCCGTGATGCATTTTTCATACGCTGGGAATCGACTCCATGATCTATTATAGCAACATCACATGTAAGTACTAGCTGTGTCAGCCCGTTGAGGTGACAACCATACTGCTAGTGAAATCCAAAAGGAGGGTGCTCCAACATTATCACAATGTAAAATGCAAATGAAGCACAAGCATAGTTTAATGAGGAAGGATTGGGTTGGAATCAATTCTCAACATATATAAAATGATTCGTTGGATATCTGATCTCCTCTATACAAAGGGTTATTGCATTAGGCCAAAATGCTCTTTGTGATTTATTTGCTTGTGTCTTATCGTGGGATCAATAATATTGAACTGTTTAGGGTGAATAATATCACCTTTGTTCCCATGACAAAGGATTGGGAGGTCAGATTGCCGATGATACCAGAGAAGCCAATAGTTATGGCCATGCAATGGTGCTTTCTAGCATCCTAAGAACATATCCAATGCAAGATTTGTGAGAAGTTTGTAAAATTAAAAAATTTTAATAAATAAATTTTAACCATTGTAGGAAAAAGGTCTGAGGTTTGTAATTCAGTAGTAGATTTAAAAACTCAAATTTTTTTGTATTTCGAAATTGATGTAATGTGCATATAGTCATATAATTATATGATATGAATTGGACCATATAAAAATCATATGAAGTTTTAATTATTAGAGATGTCAATAGACTTTTAAAATATTAATGTGATATATTAGGATTATAAAAAAACAAAGCTTTTTTGAACTCTAACGGAGATTGCCCTAAACATTATCAACTTTTGGAAATCACTTGGATGGCACAAGTGGCGTTATTCACGTGGATTCCTTGTCTCCCACGACAAGACTTGCTTAGCACGGAGTGAAGGAGCACAGCGTTAGCTACCGCAACATGCTCAGCACGTGTTCATCTCCCTTTAACTACTCTTTTCCAAATCCAACGAGAAAGCAGCAGCAGCAGCATCGATTCTTCCCCTCTTTCCAATTAATCCTCTCTATTTAACATCAACTTTACCTATTCCCCCTCGCTAGACTAGCAATCTTTATGCTCGTATATAATGAACCCATGGAAATTGGGAGGCAACACTAGTTATTGCATTTACCTCAGCAGGTTGATCGATGGCCGATTGGGGTCCGGTGGTGATCGCGGTGGTGCTGTTCGTGCTGCTCTCGCCGGGGCTCCTGATCCAACTGCCTGCGAGGGGGAGAGTGGTAGAGTTCGGCAACATGCAAACCAGCGGTGTCTCCATCCTCGTCCATGCCATCCTCTACTTTGCTGTCCTCACCATCTTCCTAATCGCCATCGGCGTCCACATCTACACCGGCTGATTAATTAGTCATTCACTTTCAAAAAAAACTTTTCTAATTCATCTCAACAATATGATTGAGATGGTGCTGAGTGTTTGGTTGTATTTCTAGCTGCAAAATTTCAGAATTCCTAATTATCTAAAGCATGCAGGGACAAACATATTGCAATTGCTCCTTTATGGGATATATATATGTATCAATTGACCACAAACAAATACCTGAGTGAATGATAGGCTTTAGGAATTTGCAGTAGAAACAAAGGTTTACTGACATACAACACCACACACAAAGATGCTGTTTAGATTTGATAATTGTTGTTACAAAATCCATCCTGCAGGCATGTAGCTGCTCACGCTTGGCCCTGGTGCTGCTGCAGCAATTGTTGCAATTTGATCTGGATGATAACTGGAACAGAAAAAGGAGATCGTACATATAAATTAAATTAATTTTGTTGGTAGGTGATCAGCCATTACTCATTCAAAACATCCTTAATTTCTACCAGAGATAAATTAAACGGAATAGAATAAGGATTGAATTACCCAATTTGAAGTGTAGGTTCACATTCTATTTGTTGAACTATGGGTTGAAAGAACCCATCGCCTTGTGGTTGAAGTTGGGGACGACCATAAGGTATGCCATGAGTACTTGGATCCCACTGCTGCTGGTTAGCTGGGGGGCTTTCATCCAACTATAAGAAACCATGACAAGTTTCTCAATTTGATTAATATCATTATGTAATTCCAGAATACGATTGTGGTGATTATGCGGGGTGAGTGATCCTTACCGTCCGTCCTCAGATTATATAAAAAGAGGTAAATTATAAAGTTAGTTTAGGATGAGATTAATATTTTTCTCAAGAGCATGCGCCCTTCAAAAATTAATCCCTACCCTATTGTAGCAAATTAATTCTGTCACTTCAATGACCAACTGAGTGCTTCATGGGGATAACTCCAGAATATGATTGACTATATATAGTGTTGAACAAAAATTAAACATTTTAAAATTCAACTTTTTTATAAATTTGATTAAAGGATGATATTATTTGTAAAATATAATTAAAAATACTTAAAATGTACTAATGCACTGAGACTATGGGCGATATAGCTAGCAGGTAACGTTAGCTACTTACTCTTATCTTCAAAGCCTTGTTAGCTTCACAAAGCATTTGTTCCTGTCATGATCAACAATCTTGTTACTAATTGCCATGAGAAATACAAAATGATTGTTTTTTAAAGAAATTTGCATATTTTACTATTTAGTACCCGTCTTTGGAGATCTGTGAGTTGATCAAGCATAAACTGTGTCTGAGAAAGTCAAAGTTTAGTATCAACTATACGTTACAAACCATTCACAATAAAATATACAAGTCAATACAAGAATTTAGCAAGTAAATATTAGAAAGTAATGTCTATTCGTTACCCTTGTTGATCTTATCTGTAGTAATGATACATCAAGTTGCCGCTCTAGTTGTTCAAGATCCTTGATTGTGAGCGGCTCCAAATCCTCACCCAATAAATTTCTGAAATCAAAAAGATCCTTTTAAGAATCAATACTAAAAGGGTCAACCCATAACCATGTCTTCTTTTTTTTTTCATTCTGTATTTTTACTTGAGAGATTGTCATCCAATGTATTTTCCTTAGCTAAGCTCAAGAAACAAAGTAGTTAACCTTTGAGATCGCTGCAAAGCTTCAACACGTGCCTTAAGTTTCAGATACTCCTGTTGACTACTCTGTTTCCCAATACATATATCAGCATGTTATAGATCTAAATGATAACTAAAACATAGAAAATAAGAATAGCAGAATCAACTAAAATCAAGCAATACCCTATGTGGAGGTTAAAGATGGACATAGCCATTGAAGGCTTCATGAAGTTGGAATCAGGTTCATCTTAGAAGTGGAGCTCTAGCCAATTGAGATAGTTGACTACGGGCATGAGACACACAGATTAGAGCACTTAAGTGGCAATAGATGACCACGTCACAAGCGAGAACCTCAAGGGTAGAAGAAAAGAACCACCTAATGGGTGAATTGACTTGAACCTTACTGGTAAGAGAGTGGTTCACACTGTAAGAGTGAGAATGGAATGGCTAATAAATTGGTTCATGAAGCTCTAAGAAATAATTGTGAATATGTTTATTCCTCTTCCCTTATTGCATTTCTAGGAGATATTCTAAGCTCAATGAGACTCGGTACTAATAGTAAGCTTAGCCTAGTATAATTAATTCTCAATAAAGGCCAACTAGCTAGTATTTCAACGAAAAATAATACCTGCAATTTGTTCATCATATAAATTGAACTATTTAACTACAAGTATCTCGTTATCATCTAGCTAAAATTTAAATACACAATATATCTAAACCAATTAATCTAATTAGATGATATCTACTAGATGAATAAACTTAACATAAACTAGTAGGATGCAATACCAAAACATATTTTTTTTTGTTAAATATAATAAAATATATATATTAATGATAAAATACAACTAAAATATAAAGCATAAGTTAATCTCAATTCACAACTAAAAAGTATCCTTGTTAACAAATTGATATTACTAAATAACAGCTAAAGATTAATTAAAAAAATTATATTCTCATTTACTATTCAGACACTCTACCCAACTAGCACAAAACATGAACTTGTATAATACCTGAATATGGAAACTCTTAGTCCATCTCAATTAATATAAATTAGTATTTTGACTTAAAACATGCAAGGTACTGTAAGACTCTAATTTACATATACTTAAATCTATAGTGGAGAGAAAACATCGATCATTCAATGTTTCTATCTACTTCATAGTGGATTGCATATATATGACTTGTTATTAACCATTAAATGATCATCATCATCATCATAAAGTCATCAAATCATCAAATGCAAACTCTGTTTCTATTTAGAAACTTCATTCATATCCGTATTAGCTCCATAAAATGTCTACTACATCTAATCCCATCATGTTTGCATATACTTCTTGGTCTATCCCACTATGCGCCTAACGCTTATGTACCTGCATTTACTTTTCTCCATATCCGTGGGGTCGGCTCTAAGGGGTCGCTGATGTGGTGGTTCCACATTTTTTTTATTTTATTTTTTTATGTTTGCATGGACTTCTAACTAAGTACTCATATTCGATGGACTGCCATTATGATTATTTGAGTTGTCAAATGAAAACTCTCTTCTCCTCACAAGATAAATGGGAGATTATAGAAGACATATCCAAAGCCACCAAAAGATCGACGGGATTAGTCGGAATATCAATGAAAGGCCTACAAGGAAAAGCAAAAAGATGCAAATATATTTTAAAATCTCCAACCGTGTGTAAGCAAAACAATCTTCCCTCATATTTTGGGTTGAAAAGGCTAATTAAAGAGAATTAAGATAACTTGAAAAACAGATTTCAAGAATATGCAAAAGTAATTTTGATAAAGCTTCAAACCTTGGATGATAATAGTATGACAATGCAAGAAAGTAGCCACATTAAAGACTTTCTTACAAAAATTTCTAAAAATGTTAATCAAATGAGAAAATCTAAATGAAAATAATATTTGAAAGTTCTTAGGAGTTTTTATGTTATTATGAACTAATAAGTCCTCTCCAATCTCATGAAGAGATTGAACAAGACTTCAAATCAACATTTAGATCAAGTTTTTCAAGCAAAACCTATGATGAGAAGATGCGAATAAAGATTGCAAATTAAGAGGAGTGCTGAAGTCTAATTTGAAATCTCAAAAAATAAACTTCATTCATACCTAAGCTTCCATAAAAGAATAAAAAATGGTCATGCATACTTAGCCAAAGCATTCCATGCATTTTGAAACTAGAATGTGTTTTCTCTTCTCCATGGCTTGTAAATTGTAATAGTTAATGAGTCTTTTATGTTATCTAGATTTTTGAATTATATAAGAGTTGTATACAAAGGAATGTAATCTTAGGACATGATGTAATGTGAAATAAAAGACAGTTAACAAAGTTATTAATCTCTTCTTTTCCTTCTTGATCCTATCAACAACTTTCAACATTAGTTATATAAAAAATCATATATATATATATATAT
>JBAMIB010395909.1:0-10412 GCA_037177415.1 Kaempferia rotunda | reverse complement strand
AGACACGAGATGAAATGATCTCACAAAGAAAATGAAAGAAATAAAAGAGAATTTATGAAAAATGTTTTCTATCTCATTCACTAAGAGAATTACAATATATAGATATCAATTGTTATCAAATCCCTTAATACTAGGGTCTAATATAGGCAAAAAATACAACAATAATTACAGCAAGAATATACCAATAAAGAGATTTGCAGCTATAAAAACTAAATAAGGAAAGAAGAATAAGGAAAGAATATATTGACAATATTGACACAAGTTTCATATTAGGGATTTTTGTCTATACTTGACTCATTGCTATCCTCTATGTTCACCTGAAAGGATGGATTAAACACAAAGGATGGTTAGTTGAATAAAGATTCCATTTTATCACTCATTTTGGTCCACTAAAATCTAGTGGGCCAAACAAGCAATGGGCGAACAGATATCTTTACCTTGCTTCTACTTTTCTTACCCTATATATGTGATCTCTCATCTGAGAATTCCAGCTCTGCTGCACATGATTTCCGCACGATGAACAACACTGTCAATGTTGCATAAAAGTGATATCTTTGGAGTGCACTTTACACGATCTATTTCACTTGAAAAACCCCAGTCACCTAATGAACTTGTGCGCTGTTGGCATCACAAGCTCTCCTCCTTCACTGGAATAGGAAGCAAAGCTCGCTTTGCTGCCAGATATATACACTTCTACTTCCCTCTTCTGATCTGCAGTATTCCTTCTCTTTGTGTTGTTTGAATTTATATCTTTTTTACTTTGGTTGCCTTGATATTAATGTCAACCTTTTGAATTTCATTTTCAGATTGATTGTTATTTACTGCATCCCAAGGAAGCCATGACAAATGATATTACTAATTAAATTATAGCATTGCTGTCCCAGTAATACGGTAATCTTAACATATTGTAATCATCATTTAGTATTAATGAAACATATAAATTTATACTAGATTCTAGTCTAATTCCAGATACTCCCCCTTCTCACCTCAACAGATCTTCAGGACCACAAGAAAACTTGCTGCCCATCTCTTCTCTGCCTCGTTGTCTGCCCCTTCTCACTCATGGACAGCACCAATGTAGATGCCACAGGGGTGGGTTGGTATATCCTTGGTGAGAATCAAGAAAATTTTGGCCCTTATTCCCTCTCGGATTTGCAAGGTTATTTTTTTTCTTCTGTTTTTAAAATTTGTCTGCTTTATCATTTTTGATGGAAAATTAGAACTAAGAAGCTCAGAATTGACTTCTTGATGTAGCTAGTTGAATTAGGGGGTCAGTTCAAGGAAGAAGAAAAAAGCAGGAAAGACAACCCAGCTTGTTCATACTTCAGTGATATATTTTTTTCCTATTATCTTTGTTATAAATTCTCTTAAATTGAGCATTGTGTATAAGGTTTTGTTGCAGAATGATGCCAGCTTTCTTGGTCATAATGTATTGTAGATGTGGATTCTATTGTCTAACATATTTAACTTTCTTTGTTGACAGTACATTTTGCAAATGGATATGTCTCTGAAAGCACCCTTATGTGGTCAGAAGGGTTGAAAGAGTGGGTTCCATTGTCTTCAATTCCTGAGTTATACTCAGGCATGCCTAATCGGAGATTTAATGGTTCTGCTTCAGCAGGTGAACTTACCTTCCTATTCCTCATTGAATAGGCTGCAGATTCCTTATCTAATTGTCTGGTATGCAAAACATGCTAGAAGAAGAGGATGACTTCACTAAATGGCAGAAGGAGGTCCAAGAAGCTGAGGCAATGGCCGAGACATTAAAAAATGGCACTAGTCATAGTAGTCTCGTGGACAAGGATGGGGGTGTATACGAAGGAACAAAAATAGACACTGATAATCAACCCTCTACTCCTCCAGATGGGGAGGATGAATTTACTGATGATGATGGATGCACATACAAGTGGGATCGCGCTTTAAGGAAATGGGTTCCTCAAGTAAGTGTTTCATGTCGACCTTCCTCTCTTTAAAATTTGATGGACTTGGATACTTAATCTGCTCAGCTGTCCATCTCACTCCATTTGTGGTCGTTGCATTTTTCCATTCATTCTTCTATTGCAACATGTGTGGGCACTTCTGTTGCCTAATAACCTTCTTTTAATGTAAAACTGATCTTTTGATTTCTCTGTACTTATCCGTGTCAATTAATGTCAACTGAGAGCTCTCATCACCTTGAATTTTCTAATATCAATGGAGTTTTCTTTTTCTTTTTTAAATGTGATGGTTGCTTTCTCTCTTTCTTTGAAGGATAACTTACCAAGTGAAACAAATGAGTATGCGGTTGAAGATATGATCTTCGCACGCGAGGAGGAAGTATTTCCTACATCAACAATGCCTGAGCCATCTGTTACTGAAGAAAAAGAATCTGCTACAAACATCATGGAGTCAAAAGCTGGGACAAAGAGAAAGCTGAATGATAAGACAATTGAAAAAAAGGTTTGCCCTTTGCTTATTGTTGTATTTTATTACTTTGCTAAATTTCCATTCTTCTAATTTTTTGCATTGTGCATCATGTGTTTGAACATGCATGCCGTGGTTATCGGAACATCCCTTCTTCAATATTTCCTCACTCATTTGAATTTTTTGAATCAGTGGAGCCCTAATATGACATAGGTAGTGTGTTGTTATATGTTCAATTGTGCTCAGTTTTGCTCTTGTTGTAGTCACCAAGTTCTTGTAGTAGATATGTTTAAACTCTATGAGCATTGACACTTTGAGGCTGGAATACAGGAAGCTAATAAGCCTCCAGATGGTTGGTTTGATCTAAAAGTGAATACACACATTTATGTTACTGGGTTGCCTGATGATGTTACCGTTGCTGAGGTAAGTGACCACCACAACCTTAACCTTAACCTTTATATTTCCTTAGGGAAAGGTATTTTTTTTTTCCCATTTCCTCACTTATGATCATGTTTAAACAAACTTTGTTGTGGCTGTCACTGATTTTTCAAAACCATGCAGATTGTGGAAGTATTCTCAAAGTGCGGCATCATAAAAGAGGTGGATAAATCAACTTTGTTTCTTTCCTTTTTTGGTTCCTTTTGCGAGTCTTTTTTTATCATTAATTGTTGACCTAAACAAATATTAAACAACTATAGATTATAGTTTTATTATTAAGCTACAATCATTTTTTGTTAAAAAAGTATAATAAAAATCCTATATTGTTTACTCTGATATCATGAACAACAGAACTTGCTTATAATGTTATTTGTTTTCACTATTAAATTCTAATCTACAGAATTAGAAACTTGTTATTGACTATGCAAAGGAGAAAGAAAGGAACAATAGTGAGGTAGGGAAGAGGGAAAGGAAGAGAGAGAAGGAGAATTTCCTTTATTTTATCTATTTGAGAAGAGAGGAAAGAATGGAAATGAGAGATTTGGACAAAGCTAAACCTTTGATTTTGTGTTTCTCAAGACGTGCAGGGGTTAAGTCTTTTTAACAATTTTCCTCCTCCTCCATTCTCTTTTGGAAAGGGAAAGTAGCTCCAAATTGCTCCCCTCTCTTGTCTTTGCTTGTACATAGGAATTTACCTGTCGGCACCCTCCTTTCCCCCACTATGGCTCTGTTCCCCTCAAATAGACATGTCCTTAGTGTTGGTGTTCTTTCTCTTATCTTTTTCAAACAAGATACTCAATGGATTACATTTGAAAGGGCATAAATTTGACCTTGTCTAGTCACTATTCAACTCTTCTTTAATTGCCTGATTTTCTTTTTCCGTGTGACAAAAAATTAGAATTTTGAAAGCTCTTTAGAATTTATCTGAAGATAACTTATTCTTTCAGCAACTGTCATGATCAAATATTATATTTCTGTCCATACAAAAACTTTGTACATCAGCTGTCTAAAATTTTATATTAGTGATAGTACATGATGACAGATGTTTAGTTTGAATCTGGTTTACTGTGTATTGATCATGAAATTTTGGTTTGTACATGTTTTTACCACCAAAAACAGTGACTGTCAATTATAAGTTAAATTGGGTAATATGGATAATATAATGCATCAATCAACTTGTTTCCTTTATCCTTTAGTATGGCTTGAGTAATCAATGTAAAGACCGCGATGTCAATACATAGCCAATTAGCCATCTTTCCACTCTTGAAGTTATAACGTCTAATTCTCTTATGACATTCTTTTCTCTGAATTGCACTTCTGCAAATTTCACTATGACATGCTTTCTACTATAAATTACTATTCTGCTGGTCCCTTGGCTTTGCCTGACATGATAAATGAAATTATTATTAGTCACGCTTAGGTACTGGGATTGTCAAACTAAATGCCTAAGTTTTTTATGGGATTTCTCTGTCCTCTTAAATTTTTACATTTCTTATCTGAATATTCCAAATTCCATCAGGATGTGTCTTTGCTGTTCTGATTTTGTCCAAGCAATTGGTTGCCAATCAGAAACCTATTGGAAACTTCTTAGCATGGCCATAAATTATGGGAATAAAAGTAAAACACCAAGAATCAGTCAGAACTTGTTAATAAACTGACAGGCTAGACTTTTAAAGTCAACTGATCCATACATTTTTCCAGTCAACCCTTGCCAAAAAAAAAAGTCCGAAGGAATATAAATAATATGAAAAACAAGTCAGGCACCTGGGAACAGTTGGCTTCTGCTAAAATTGGTTGGAAAGCATACGAAAAAGAGATCGAAGCACAGGTTCCGTTCAGGGTATTCCCTAGAAAGAGGCGCAATGTTATGCTCCTCTTAACCATGATGATTAATACTCAATAGGCATGGAAATATATATAAATGCATTTAACAGGTAAAACCTATTACTTAATGCTTATAGATGAGATTGATATACATGTCAACAGTTGAGAAATTAGAAACATTTGGCAACAAAATATCACAATAAGTAAAACGTTAGCAAGACATAACATATAATAGCTATATAATATATTATTTCGAAACAATTTGTTGATTTTGAATACAATTGAGAATAAGTTCATATAATCATTGGCTTATCATTTGAACATTAAGTATCAGATTAGCAATTTAATCTTTAGTGCATTTCATCTTTCTATTATCTTACACATCAAAATATTATTTTCCTCCTTTGTTTCAATTTTTTTAAGTTTTCCTGATACAAGCGATTCTGCTAATCCAATACAAGTGATTCTTAGATTTTGAATTAACCAATCCCAAAACAGACTGGCTTTTGCCTTATGCTCTTTCACAGTTGTATAATCAGATAATTGTATTTGGAAATTAACATGTAGGCTTATGATATCTTGTTCTTCTTTTTAGTTATTGTCTCTTAATAGCTTTTTATGTTGTCTTGTACAGGATCCTGAAACAAAAAAGCCTCGTGTAAAAATCTACACTGATAAAGAAACTGGCATAATAAAGGGTGATGCACTTGTTTCATACTTGAAGGTAACATTTGTTGTATTCAACATCTCACCCAAATAGAAATTTGTAGTTATCATTTAACTTATGAAATGTAGGAACCATCTGTTGCTTTAGCAATCCAACTTTTGGATGGAACACCTCTTCGTTCTGGTGGAAAGACGCTTATGTCTGTAAGCCAAGCTAGGTTTGAGCAAAAAGGTTTGATGAAAATTCACTTTGAGCTAAGTCTTTTAAAAAGTTATGTTAGTAGTTAACATTCACACTTCAAAATTTTGTTTAAATACACAAATTCTTGTTCAGGGGAAGTATTTATAGCAAAGCAGACTGACAAGAGAAAGAAAAAGAAATTGAAAAGAGTTGAAGACAAGATTCTTGGATGGGGTAATTTTTTACTTTCTACTACGGTTTCATATTGTGTGAATCATTTTAATTTTATAATTGTTTCCAAAATAGTTGTTTGCATTTCTATCATTAGCTATATTATTTTACTGCCAATGGTCCACCATTGATCGTTTTGCTTTGGCCAATGTACATCATATTGGCGATGCCCGGCACTCATTCTACTTTTGATTTAGCAATATATTTTTTTTACTAAACTTTTTGTTCTTTTGGATCTCCACAATAATCTTTCTGTGCAAGTGCAGAAGACAGGAAAAGAAGAGAACAATTTATGTGTGGTTTTGTTTTCTGTGTTTTTGTAGTTTTTAACTATCACTTTTAGTAAAACTTATGAGTTTGTATTGTCTTTTGTTTAACTTGTTATATCTTTTATTAGTTAAGCATTCTGATTTCTTGTTCTAGGTGGACATGATGATTCAAAGGTGCAAATTCCAGCTACTGTCATTTTGCGCAATATGTTCACCCCTGCTGAGTTAAGGGTATGCTAGTGGTACCTTCAAATGATAAATCGAGCTAGTTAGTTATTTTAATTTCTGAATTATGTCAGATAAAGCTATGTTTAAAAATTTGGTTGTCACTCTAAGCAGGATGATGAGACTCTTCAGCCAGAACTTGAACAAGATGTTAGGGAAGAGTGCTCAAAGTTGGGGGCTATTGATTCAGTCAAGGTATTCTGTTTCAATCGACCTTGTAGTTGGTGTTAATTTTATGCTGTACATAGGCAATTTGCTGTATAGGAAAATTATAGTTTCCCCTGAAGTTGTAATCTGCCCCCTCTCACTTTCAGACAATTACAGGTACTTTGAGTGCCAAATGTTCTACTAGTTGACTTCACTACAATCCAATCAATTTTGTCTTGTGCTATTTGTGCAACCACCTCTCATTTTTTTTTTCTCATTGCAATCATCGTTTGGTGCTGCTCTCAGAATGTTGCCTCGAAATTACCTTATGCATGTCGCCTTCACAGAACCACCACACTCCAGCACCTTTTCTGTGTTGCAGCACTTGCAGTGCATTCTGTGTTGTGCCACTATCTCCCTACCTCACTGCAAATTTTTCTTTTCATTATCTTTCGGCCTTTGTTAAATCCCTGCCATCAATGCCACCGGATCCCTGCTGCTGTGTTGAACTTGCTTTGCAGCCCTCTGCCATATCTTCTTTCGTAGCTAATGACTCAAAAACCGATATGTAAATCCATGCTTGTCGCATTAATTTGACTGTTTTGTATCCATTTACATATTTTTATAGCTATGATATTGATAATTCTGTTTTGGCATACAGGTGTGTGAGAATCACCCACAGGGTGTAATTTTAGTGAAATACAAGAACCAGAAAGATGCTGAAAAGTGCATTGAGCTAATGAATGGAAGATGGTTTGCTTTCTCAACACTTTAAGTCCCTAATATATACATCTGATTTAATGCTTACTATTGATTCGCATTTCTATGTGTGCAATTTGATACTTTTAAGATGAAATATTGTCTGGTGATGATCCCACATGGATTGCAAGACTTGCTTGGGGATAACACAAATAACACTTGTTCATTCCTGAGTCATCTTAGTCTTGGCTTTTGATCCCTTAATAGATTAACCAGAGAGCAGGATAAACAATTTTGCTCATAGCATTCAAGCAATCACTTCCTCATTTCAATCATGATGTTGATTTTCTCCATCTAACTTGCCTAACTGAATGAGTTTATAGGTTTGGTGGAAAACAAATACATGCAGGCATAGACAATGGCTCTATCAGCCATGCTCTTATCCGTGATATAGATGCCGAGGTGTCAAGGCTTGAACATTTTGGCGCGGAGCTGGATCATGGATGCAGACTGAGTTCACATGACAAAATGCATTTGTTGTGAGTTGGATGGAAATATTTATGTAGCTTGCAAGTAGTTGAATCCATCTTTAAGATTGTAACTACTGATGAGCTTTGCATCTTGGTACTTTCTTCTATCCATCCTCTATCCTCCGTTTTCGAGTCAGATATCAACACTTGGTATCTCTATCTCTATCGATAACATTGAAGGTTTTTGTAAACAATAGAAACTGTGGATTGTCATTTATGCCGATGCCAGATACACACTTGTGATTCACTGCTGAGGTAGAATCGACTTTGCTTCAAAGGTATACCATTTGCTATCGTGAAAATAGTCGCTCAAAAATCCATCATTATACTTAATAACTTTGGCAAGTTGTCATTTTGTTCTGTCATTAGTGTTAATAGTTGAGTTTGAAATGAGTCCAACATTTGCATGAGTCCCTCGATTATTTTTCATCACTAACAAATCTTAATCCTCATTTATTTATTCGGTAGCTTGGTAAAGTTAAAGTAGCCCGTTAATTAGCTTTGATATACTCCTCTGTCTAAAAAAAGGTCTCTTCTAGTGTAAACTAAAGAAATAGTAGAGATTTAAGTGATGCTTACCATATAATTTTAATTATTTTCATCAAAAAATTGTTGGGTAGACATGCCATGATAACAATGAATACAAATGACATTTAAACACCCACAGTAAATAAAAGATTGTCGATTTTCATAAAAAATACAATTTGTACCACTAGTGGGATACGATTTAGTAGTTGTTGCAGTAAATAATCTGATCTGTTTTTCTTGAAAATATAATTCTACCTTTTGTGCTTGTAATTTTTCCATTGCATTTAGCTCTCGATGCGGTTAACTCAGGCACGAGGAAATACAGTAATTTTAACGCATTTGGAGGTAAATCTACAAACTATATCAAGATTTTACAACCCGAATATGATTATAGAATTAGACAACAAATAACAAGGTGATTATTTACATGACAACTTATCGCGGTCATCTATTGACAAGAAGCAATTTGTAAAATTGACTGTAAGTTTAATTCCCAATTGATCACGGGAATTATTGTTCCTTAACTTTACAAGAAAAGACTCTTCATTGAGTATTGGTGCAGCTTAATTTGACATTGTTATGATCATGCTACAATAATAATTAACAAATGTCTGACCTCCTCACATAAAGGGCCATTTTATTAGGGTTTAGTTTTTTTTTTTTTTTTTTTTTTGTCGATCAAAAGTGTTGGACCAGATGCAGCCGACAAGAAGGGGATGAATTGCTTTGAAATTACAATTATACTCTTCTCGTCCTTTCGACGTTAGCTAGACAAGAAAGTACGTAAAAAGAAATGTGAGACTATCGAGATTTATTTGGTTTGCAATCAAAAAAGTTGTTAATCCAAGGTACTGTAAGCACTAGCAAAGTCTCCTTCTTCGAGCAAAGTTGGAGGCGGAGAAGCTTCGAACAACATTTGAATGCATGGAAATGAAAAATAAAATCAAAACTGAAGTACAATAAGTGTTGTTTCGAAACTAGGAGAACTATGGTTCAGTTAACCAGTGTTGACGTGGCAGCTTCCTTGACACTTGGATCTGGTCCGGCCGCTCCCACGTGGATGCCTCTTATCTACTTCACAACGACTCTTCAACGACTTCTGAATAAAAATTTATCCACGCTTAGACGCCTGGACCAGTTTGAACACCTAGAGTGCTGTTGACGTGGATCAAAACCTATCCACTCTACAACGGCTGGAGGACGCACCCTTGGCTATCCCATGGTGGTCTGAGAGCTTGGATGTCCGAGCGTCTGGACAAGTCAACCTCGTGTTGACTTGTCCGACTTCTGATCCGGTCACTTAGGTGATTTTTCGGCCATCGAGAGTTGAGCTCACTCAACTTCGGCCTTCTCCTCGAGTAGATTTCCACTTCGGCTTCTCGTCCCTCGGAAACGCAGCTCACATCATTCTTGCTTCTCCGATGTACTCTTTCCGTCCCTCGGATGAACCTGTCGACTTGCTTCCTGTGCCTTCATTCTCGTCCGTCGCTTCTTTCGCTCGACTTCCTGTATTTCTAAGTCTCTGCACACTCAGACACAAGATATCAAATACATATGACGTAATTTAACTCAGTTGGTCACATCAAAACTAACTCGGGGTACTTATAATCTCCTCCTTTTTTATTGCATCACCCCGGATTAAGATTATGGTTAAACAAAAACATAAAAATTATTACAATTAAACACCAGTAAGATATTACAATTAAGTACAAATTAAATATTGCATTTAAGGTAAAATTTCCTTTAACATCTCACTTTTTCTCCCCTTTTGATTAGAGCAAAAATGAAGGGAATATATTCAAAAAAAAAAAAAAAATCAAATTTTTTTTTAAGGGTGATTGAAAGTGACTAAGTTTGATAAAAGCTTTTAGAATTAATTTTTGAATATCTGAATTTATAAAAATTAAAAACTAGATTTAGCAAAAATAATTTAAAAATTATTTTCATTCTTCAAAAAATTTTAAATTTTTTTGTTACTGACAAAAATAATTATCCAGATCAGTATTAAAAATTTTTATAAAAAAATTAATATTTATTTTATCGAGAATAAATTATCTTATACAGAAATATATATTTTTCTAGACTAAATATTAAAAATATATTTTGATTTTGAAAGTCTTGCTAATTTTTCTAAGTATGTAAAATAGAATATATATCTTTAAAAAAATAAAAAATTTTCAAAATTCAAATTTTGAGGATTTTAATATTATAAATTAATTTATTGGTAAAAAATTCATAGAAAATTTATTAATGGTCAGAAAATTTTGCACA
>JBAMIB010395900.1:0-10413 GCA_037177415.1 Kaempferia rotunda | reverse complement strand
GATTACAAAATTTAAGTGCACGAACCGTAACTTAAATATTACCAACAAGAAAGAAGTAGAAACACAATTGCTTGATCGTAGGTTGTCGGAGCAGTCTTTCGGTAGCAAATCTAGGGATTCATTGCAAAGTTTGCAACGAATATAGGGATTCATCGTAAAGTTTGCAATGAATCCATGGATTCATGCAGAAATACAAAATTTAAATAAATAGCAATAATTCATATAACATATACAAAAATAAAAAAGAATTAATATTAGAAAAGCATCTTAGGATGTTGCGACGAATACAATACAAGTATTTGTTGCAAAGATTTGTAACCAATTTCATATTGGTTGCAAAATCTACTATGAATAATTAAGTCATCTCAAATTTTGCAATGAATAATTATTTCGTTGCAAAAATTACGACGAATGAATTATTCGTCACTGAATTTCCAATAAATATTTATTTTCGTCGCCAAATTACACCAAATTTAGTGACGAAATTTTTTGTTGTTGTTGGTTTGCGAAGAAATTTGCTCGTTGCTAAATTTGTCGCTAAGTAGTAACAATTCATATTTTTGTCTCAAAAGTACTCGTTGCAAATTTGGGACGAAATCTGTTCGCACCAAAGTTTCATCCCTAAATGACTATTTTTGTTTTCAAGTAAATAACTTCATTCTTACATGAGAAAGGAATTGAAGATATCTTTCATCTCACGTACGTGAGAAATACCAAAAGGTTTTCCATTATGTATATATGTGTATTTTGAAAGTGAATTTCATCTTGTGATTTAGATATCTAATCGATATGACACAGTGCAAAAAAAAGGGAAGATTTATATATAGTTTGGTATCATGCCACTGTTTTCCACAAATTAATCAAACTAGCTTTCATAAGGTTGGAAGTTGCTCTCTAGACAATAATTAACTTCCAAAGACAGAAACCTCAAAAGGTCTTGAGTTCTTTCACCGCGCGTGTTTAAGAATGAGAAATGAAAACACTACTTCAACTCAGAAAACACACATTGATCATATCAAATATTGTTCTGTTCTAGACACGAAAGCAAAAATGATCTTTCTAAACGAGATATATCGACGCTTGATATTTATGACGATATCCTTCACTTGAATGAAATAAGCAATTGTGGTGGTTTAATTTGTTAGAGAGTAATCAAAGTGGAGTTTAAAATTTAAGCTTAAAAAATTAATAGAAAATAAGTTATCTTTTATCATTTGAATGTGATACTAATTAAAATAATTTTCTATATTTGATGAATGGCTTAGATCATCCAGCTTGCAAACTTCGCTTTCGCTTTGAATGGTCCATTTGACAAGGCTAAGTCAACTTAATCCTCTCTAAATTGTAAATGTTGAGTGCTGTCCTCTTTTTGTCCTTTATGGAATGTGGAAAAATCCTTAATAATGTATGCAAGAAGATCTCTAATGGCCGATGATCAGTATGTCAAAACAACACCCACCTTCAAGGTAACTATCAACAAAGAGGGTTTCCCTTTAACATGAAATGACTTCGTTCTTATCCACAATCTCAAAAAAAAATTATCCAGTTGTCAACGTTATAATTAAAGTTTGTTAGATAAAAATTAAATGATCGATCTTGCCAAACACTGTTGCATGAAACTGATTAAGTGCAGGTATTGATCTCCGGTATATCTCAATATAGACAGGTATATATATATGCAAATCTAATTACAAGTATTTAGTTTCTAAAGTTCAGAGCACATGAAGAACTTCTCACTTTCAAGAAGTCAATGAAGGGAACTCCACCATGTTTCCTCCACTGTTCATCTTCCTCCTCTTCCTGGTCTACACTTGAGCTGCACTTGGTCGCTTCCTCAGACTCTTCAGTGCTGCTTTTTACACGAAGGAAATCATAGAACTCAACTGAATTCTCTGTATCTGCAATCGTACAAAAGTTAATTTTAATTAATATATATATGAAAATGAGTAAACTTGGCCATTGGAACTCCACTGATCACTCCTATATACCATGTGTGTTTGGATTATCAAAATCCAGTGCTTTTCTTGTGGTGATTGTCGAGCCAAGAGGCTTCTTTCGTCGCGCCGTGATGACATGCCAGTGGTTCTTGATGGCGTTGTCGGTGCGGCCGGGGAAGAGCCTGGCGATGGCCGACCACCTGTTGCCGTGAAGGCGGTGCAAAGCCAGCAGCCGCCCTTCCTCCTCCTCCGAGAACGGGCTGCGATTGATCCTCGGATCTAACTGATTGAACCATCTCAACCTACAGCTCTTGCCTATACATATGCAAAGGATTAATTCATGCACCAATTAATATCCTTCACAAAATAACAACAGCTGATCACCTGTTCTTCCTTGAATGTTTTCCGCGATGGTGTTCCAGTTGTGAGGGCCAAACCTAGTGACCAGGTCTTTGAGCTTCTCGTCCTCCTCTGGCCTCCAATGGCCCCTGCTCATGCTCATGCTCCCTTGGAAACAGTCCGAGAAACAAGGAGATGAAACGGATTAACTTAAATAGATAGATAGATAGATAGATGAAGAAAGAACTGAAACTGATTCTGGTGCAACTATATGTTGACATATATATGCCCTGAGAAAATCATATACACTTACGCTTTCACCACACAGGTTGATGCTACATCTGACCTAACTCAAGCTTTATATTTTAATTAGGGGGGAGAGAGAGAGGGAGAACTTGTGGGGTTTGCTTGGTGAGGAGAGTTCCGTTCTCCTTTCACCATCCATTTCTAATATTTCCAACCTATAACATCTACTTATAAAACCAAACAATTTACATGAAATTAATTATTGCTGAGTTCCAGCAGGAAAAAGAAAGCTTAGGCATGGTAGTTAACTGACTAGGGAATAACCTATAGTACTGTTCAGCATCTACCATAACCTATCAGTTAACCTCAGGCCTAGCCTTGTCCTAGAATAATTCTGTGTATTAGGTCAACTATATGGATTGTCAAACATCATAGAACCACATTTGATGGAGGTGTAGGCATGAAGGTAGACATGCATTTTGTTGGTGGCATGGCCTTATTTCTCGAGCAAACACTTGTTCTGTTGGCCTAACTTACTCCGAGAAGGTAGGGAGGAATAAATATATACTTCTAAACTAAGCAATATTCAGGTTAGGTTTCTTCCATGTTTTCAGAGGTGTGAGAGGTACTTGAGACTTGTATCCATCTCTATATCTTACGTTGACCTCTCATGATCTCTCACCTTGTATATGAAGATTTAAGAATATATATATATGAAAAATCTCATATAGAAAAATGGCAGAAGCTTCAAATTCTATGAGTACTGACACGCAGCCCAACCTGACAATTTTTCTTTTAATTTCATTTCATTTCATGGCGAGTGAGGGAGGTGGAGGTCATAAATTTATGCACCTAAATTTTCAACTGGCACTATTAACCATTACATCTCTTCCGAGCTAGCTGACATTATAATCTTCATTGCATGCATTGACTGCTTCGTTCAGTAGAATACAACAGTCACTGACTGACTCAACCACCTCTCACTTGTCTACAGCCTGTAGATATAATAAACATTAAGTTCCTAAAATCAAATCCCAGCATTTATGGCATTTGTGCCTCTCTCATAAATAGCGCAAATAGTTTCTGATGAATTAGTTGTCAGCCGTATCAATTGTATTAAAAAAGTGATTAGGTGTTTTTTCTAATTATTCTTAAGTTATATAAAGGAAATTATGGAGTTAATTTATAGTCGACCCTCAATTAGAGGGTGAGAGTGATTTTTTTTCCGAGAACGTTCATTCATTAGAATTTATCCCTTATTATCCCAATGTAATAAGTCCTAAAGTCTAAATCTAAATAATTGGGCAGTCAATTTTACCTTGAGAGTGTGTATGTTAAAGTTAAAGTATTTGCACTATTTATGTAAAACTGAAACTAGCATTCAAAGTGTTTTTAATTTGCTGCTCTCTTCAAATATCCTTAAATTCAATACAAATATTGGTGTGATATTACATGACTTGAAAAGTCATAGTGCACGAAGCTTAACTTTGGGGCACCATGAAATTTATGTTCTCTTTTGAAGGACCAACTTAGAAACTTTTTGGATATTGATCGCTAACAACAAACACGATTTAACATTAATTTATATAAGCGGCATTTGATTATGTTATATTTTGCATTATGGATATAATTTATCAAGTTCAAAAGTAATATAATTAGAAAAATTATCAAAATGTATTTTATCTTTAATGTTAAAATACCTTTTAACATTTTTATTTTGTTGTCAAACGCTCTATGCTATGATTCTTAGGGACAACTTGACATAATAATTTAATAAGGCATTTATTTTAAAATATTAAAAAAGTAACATTTTTTGAAAAATGGAAATATTTCCATAAACAGGAGCAAAGTTCAAGCCCCCTCAATGAAATTTTTTCAAGTGATGTATGAGATGAACTTTTTTAAAAGAATATTTAGGAAACTATGTTACATACAATGTTTTAGAATATTAATTTTTTTCCCTCAATATCAAAATATCTTAATTAACAAGTAATTTGTATGATAATTTATAAGATAATATATATTGCGGCTGGAAAGTTAAGGGTGCTATTAAAACTTTCTAAAGTGTAGGGATATGTTAATAATTTTTCTATTTATTAATTATTACAGAAGGATAAATGTTAACATAAATGCGTACAGCAATCTATCAGAATAACATCGTTAAAAACCCAGGCGTTTGAAATCCCGTCGGTTATTGCAGAGAGAGAGAGATAGCGGAGCGAGCGCATCCGCTCGAGTCGCAGTCGAGCGGTTGAAAGCGCTCATCGCCGCTTTCCTCATTTGGTTCACGCCGCAACGCCGAGAACTAACGCGGTGGCCGGTGAGGAGAAAAGACGAAGAAAGGTTCCACCTTTTAGGGTCAACGTCGACGAGAACCTCGGCATGAACTGGTTCCTTCGCGTCTTTTGCAGAGACCGGTAGGATTCAAGGGGTTCCGGCGTCGTTAAAGGTTCGACGGATGGATTCCGGCGACGACCAGGATGTTCCCGACCAGCGCGGGAGGAAGAAGCGCTACCACCGGCACACGCCGAGGCAGATTCAAGCACTCGAATCGTATGCTCCCCCCTTCTCTCTCTCTCTCTAATATGTTCTAATGGGTTTCTGAGAGATTGCTGTTTAGGATGTTCAAGGCGTGTCCTCACCCGGACGAGAAGCAGAGGATGCAGTTGAGTCGTGACTTGGGGCTTGAACCGCGGCAGATCAAGTTCTGGTTCCAGAACCGGCGAACGCAGACGAAGGCAAACCCCCGCTAATTCTTCTTCGTCTTCCTGTCTTTGATTTCTTGTCTTTTGTGTTAAAAGTTAGATTTTGATGCGAGTGGAAGCGAAAAGGTGCCACCTTTTTGAGGAAATCCTCTTGCTTGATCGATTCCTCCTGTTGCTTACTATGCATGCAGGCACAGCAAGATAGGTCCGACAACTGCTTGCTGCGCTCCGAGAACGACAAGATCCGGTGCGAGAACATCGCCATGCGAGAGGCCCTCAAGAACGTCATTTGTCCTTCTTGTGGCAGCTCCTCCTGCACTGAGGACTCCTACTTCGACGAATCGAAGCTTCGGATGGAGAATACGAGGTTGAAGGAGCAGGTGAGTTGGAGCATGGCTTTCTTATATATTGCTCGAAGTAAGTTCTTGGCCGGGATCGCAGTTGCCATTGCTAACAAAAGTTTACATTGTGTCACCACTTGAAGCTTGATAGGGTCTCTAGTATTGCATCAAGGTACCTCGGAAGGCCTATGACCCAGCTTCCCCCAGTTCTTCCAGTACCGATCTCATCGTTGGACTTATCGGTTGGGGGTTACAATAATCCAGGGATAAGCACTTCCCTCGATCTCAATCTTCTATTACAGAACTCTTCTTCCTCTTCTTCTTCTGCTTCTTCTTCTTTTCCATATGCAAGCATATCCGAACTCGACAAGCCTATTATGGTGGAGATGGCCAGTAATGCAATGGAGGAAGTTATCAGGCTCGTGCAGACTGATGAACCCCTGTGGATGAAGTCAGTAAGTGATGGAAGGGACATACTTCAACTCGAAACGTATGACAGAATGTTCAAACGATCAGGCCATCGACTCAAGTTCCCCGACGTTCGAATTGAGGCATCGAGGGATTCAGCGGTGGTCGCTATGAACGCCACGACGCTGATCGATATGCTCACGGATTCAGTAAGTTGGAACCCTGTTTTCTTAAGGAAATAAGTTCCTGTTGATGCCATTTCAACTGTCTCCCATTTTGTGGCAGAGCAAGTGGTGTGAGCTATTTCGGACGATTGTTTCTAAAGCAAGGACCATCGAAGTCCTTGGATCAGGAACGGTCGGCAGCACAAGCGGATCCTTGGCACTGGTAATGGCTCTCCTTGAGCCCCTTTGGTTGATCTACTGATACTAATACACTCGAGAACTTGCAGATGTATGAGGAGCAACAGGTTCTTTCGCCTGTCGTTCCTACTCGTGAATTCTGCTTTTTAAGGTGTTGCCAGCCAATTCAACAAGGTGTGTGGGTGGTAGCTGATATTTCTGTGGATTTTCCTCGAGCTAATCAGTTCGCGCCGGCTTCTCAATCGAAGAAGCTTCCTTCTGGTTGTTTAGTTGAGGAAATGGCTGATGGCTACGCTAAGGTGATTCAAATATCGGCATAGTCATTTTTCCTCAACTTTGTTGTTCTCACATTGATGATGTCGATGCAGGTAACTTGGGTCGAACATGTGGAGATTGAAGAAAACACTCTAATCCCTGCTCTGTTCAAGGATTTCATGGACAGTGGATTGGCATTTGGAGCACAACGCTGGCTCGCCACTCTCCAGAGAATGTGCGAGAGATTTTCTTGTCCAGCCAAGGAGCTCGGAGGTAAAAACAAGATCTCTCACAAATCTTCAGCAAGATTGCCATTTGACCACGATCCCAACTGTCTTATACCAGTTTCTGTCTCGCACGACGGCAAGAGGAGCATGATGAAGCTCGCGCAGCGAATGGTTAACAATTTCTGCGCCAACATCGGCGCATCGAACGATCACAAGTGGATCACCCTCTCAGGGTTGAACGACGTCGGAGTCAGGGTTACACTTCACAAAAGCACAGACGCCGGACAGCCGAGCGGCGTCCTGCTCAGCGCAGCGACCACCATTTGGCTCCCCATATCGCCGGAGAGCGTCTTTGCTTTCTTCAAAGATGAACGGACTCGAACTCAGGTACTTGTCGTCTCCTTCCATTGTCAGTCATTCCAAGAACGAACAAACTTACATATCTGCATTCTCTTCCAAACTTCCAGTGGGACGTTTTGTCGAACGGCAACAGTGTGCAAGAGGTGACTCACATCTCGAACGGTTCTCATCCAGGGAACTGCATTTCGCTTCTTCGCGTATGCTTTTCGTTCTCTTTTCCATGTTTTCGATCGCCGGTAGTTCGTCGGAAAGTTTTTAATTATATCATATTTTATGTTCTTGAATTGAATGAACAGGGTATCAATTCGGGGCAGAACACCATGCTGATACTCCAAGAATGCTGCACTGACGCATCAGGTTCGGTCGTGGTCTATTCTCCGATCGACATTCCGGCCATCAACGTGGTCATGAGCGGCGAGGATCCATCCTTCATCCCCCTCCTGCCCTCAGGCTTCACCATACTGCCGGACGGGCGGGCACCGGGGGCCTCGTCCAGCTCAAACCCACTGGCGGGCTCGTCGGGATCACTGGTGACCATCGCGTTTCAAATACTCATGAGCAGTTTGCCGTCGGCGAAGCTCAACTTGGAGTCGGTGACGACGGTTAATAGCTTGATCGGAACCACGGTTCAGCAAATAAAGGCGGCTTTGAACTGTCCTGATATCTGAGGCAGGGAGTGAAGAGAATTGAAAGCCCACATTTCACTCCTCACCAGCTTCCTCAACTGCTTCAGATCTGTAGCATTCAAGGTGGGAATTAAGGGGTGTGTGTGCTTTTGTTGGTTGGCCTTGAATGCTTCCATTGTTGGCTTCAATTCAGACTTTAAGATGATGCTGCTGCTGCTGCCTGCCTGCCTGCCTGCCTTCCGCCATTGCCAGCCTAAGGACGACACAAATTTTTCTTACTGGAATCTTTCAGGCTTCATAGTTACAGGAACTTAATGAAGTCAATAACGCACCATACCTGTTCTCTTCCTCTGCCATTACTGCTCTTCCTCTAGCTTTCCTTTCATTTCCTTTCCCTCCCTCCCTCGCTAGCTCAAATCGCGGAAATGGTTCGGGCATTGACTTCTGTGTTCCTTAGCTTTCACCAATTAGTATTTGCTTTAGACAATAGGCGGTTTTTACTGTTTCTTGGATGAAGAACGCATTAAGTTTTCAACTCTGCATTAGTTTTTTTGTTAATGATTCTAATTCTGGCTTAACTGTGCTTTAACTGTGCGATTGTGACTGCTGTGGTGTTTGTCCTTTTCATAATCGTCTATTTATAAGTAATTTACTTCAAGTGTTTTTTTTTTAAATATCTACTATGATGAGTTAATGAAGCATGTATTTCCTTTGAAGATGCTCTTTCAGTTGTACGATTATAATTGCGTCTTCTGACAATAATAATATAATCCATATAAATGATAAAAAAAATACATTTTCTTAATTAAGAGATAAGATTTAAAAAAAAAACTACTTGTTGCTTGTTTCTAGATTATTAAAAAAACTTATAAAGCTAATTTTATATCCTTTAGCCACCAAACCTCCTCAGACGGTCATCAATGCCATTAGAGGAATATTTAATCGTGGAGATTTATTTAAAGCCTATTTAAACTTTCCTATAGGAAGAGCAACCAATGCTCAAGTGTAGTTTGAGGGGAGGATTGTTCATCTTTAAATGGTATTTTAACATTCAGAGACCCAACTAATTTGGAGTTGGGATGTTTTCCCCTCGAAAGCGCAAGCATCTCTTTGTCCAGCAGTCAACGTCTCTATAGTGCGCCGTATTTAAAATTCAAATCATGAGTGTTTGGTTAATCACTTAATCACCATGCCGTACATTTACGTTTTATATTCTTCTCCCTTTCCTCATCATATCGATCGATGTTAAAACCTCTATACTAGCTAGATATTTTCCTTTTTCATTTTATTATTGTCTTAGTTTGATCTAATATCATAGAAAAAATATATATAGTAAAGACGTTGTTCAAGTATATTACCTAGATTGTGATGGTCCTATATACGGCAATAATGGCAGGAGAGTAGAGTTCATATATATAGATCAAATCAATGGTCATTTTATTTTGAAGAAAAGTTAGTTTTGTTCCTTATGAAAAAAACATAGTCTATGAGCAGAGGTCTATCACTGTTGCATAGGGCTGGCCTTGACTTTTGGAAGCCCTGGGAAAAGAGAAAAAGGATCTCTATAAGGAAAAAAAAAAATACTAACAACTTGTATAAATTTTAATAAAAAACTTAACTATCATGATATATATATTTTGTATGCTTTTATAACAAACCAATAAAATATTTTTTTTGGGGGTCTTTATTAAAAAAATTAAATAAAATATTTTTTAGTTTTTATTAAAATAATGTAATTATATATAATAAATATTATATATGTATATCAAATTTGGGGCCCCAAAAATAGGGGACCCTATGCCATCGCCCTTGGTGATTTACCTTAGAGCCGGCCTTAATTAGATCAACTAACGATTGATTCTCCGCGGATCAAACAGTACTATGATCTTCTTGGTGGACTAGGTTTGGTTGAATCTGAATGAGCTGAGCATCAGCGATATTGGTGGTGGACAGAAGGAGATTGCCTGTTTGTGCATGGCTTCCTTCCTGTTTGAAGCTTGTTGTATGTAGGTAGCAGTTCTCGTGCGTTAACTGTGCATGGTTCCTGAGATGGTCACTGGCTGCAATCTCATTAGTGAGATTTGTATATATATCATTAGTGAGATTTAGCTCATATATCATGTTCCTATATTTTGAGAGAAGTTTTATCCTACACATTCTTATATGGGTGTGCGTGGATGACTGCTGATGTGACCACCTGATACGACGTTCAATTAAATTTTTTAATCTCTCTTCTCTTTTCTACATGTCTCTCTCCTATATGTCTCTCTCCTATAGAACTATTTTTTAAAAAACAGTATAATATGTAGTTTTTTTTACAAAACAATTTTGCTGTATAACCCTTTTTAAAAAAATAGTTATGCAGTATGCTATTTTTTAAAAAATAGCTACACAGTGTACTGTGTTTGAAACTGTGCAGCTCCACACTGCATATAGGAGAGAGATGATTCTACATGTAGGAGAGAGAAGAGAGATTAAAAAATTTAGTTGAACGTCGCATCAGGTCACCACATCAGCAGTCTCCCATGCTACACCCATATTTAATGTGTATATATATATATATATATATATATATATATATATATATATACACAAGAGATATAGGAA
>JBAMIB010395890.1:0-10414 GCA_037177415.1 Kaempferia rotunda | reverse complement strand
ACCGTGCCGTTACTCTTATTCTGGTCTTCCCACCCCTGGAAGTGGGTTTTTGCCTTCCCCAGGATTCGAACTCTAGATCTCCAGGCTAAGTACTAGAGTTTATGAATCCTGGTAACTAAGTGATCCAGGATCACTTGGTTACCAGGATTGTTGAGATAGCAATTGGATTGTTGAGATAGCAAGATCAGAAAACAAGACTAAGGTGAAAATGTAATCATAAGAAAACACTAGTACATAATGAGATTTGGAAGGAAGGATACATTTAGTGGCCATTATACAATGACTCCTCTCCTCGCAAAGTAGAACCACATTTAGGAATTAAACTAACGCTATGTCTTTGTTGCAAGTTTCCTAAGGACTGTCTCAATGAAATATTTGAGCTTTTTTCTCATGGGAACAGGTAATCGAGCAGTCATATTTTAGAGGAAGTTAACTTTTTTGGATAACATGAGTGTACTTTGTAGGATAAAGAGAACATCAATTATAGGGTGAAGAGTGCACTTCTAGCACTGCTAATGCTATCTTCAATCAATTTCTAGTCAGAAAACAGAAGAGAGATCATACCACACAAGGTTCTGTGATTGAATGTCAGTGTGGCAGCTAGTGACCGTGAAATGGTCCCCATTCAACAAAAGGAAATGCTCGATTAATGTCATACCTGCTTGTCCATGTAACAATCATCTAAACACAAATTTGTATCAACATTCAGATAAGACAATCAAATTCCAGATTGGTATGTAGAGTTTAACACCAATTTGGTAAATGAAAGACTGATATAACAAAATCTTAATATATATTTATTGATGAAAGAACGTGAGGAAAATTTTTTATCCTAAAACAAAGCCTCTCATGTGGCAAAATTTTCTTATTCATTAAAAAGTATAACTTTCTCACTAAGAGTATTATAATTCCAAACTGATAAATATCAAGATATGCGCTTTCAATTAAAATTTGCAAGTATAAAAGGTTGCCTTTTCATGATCTCAAATTCTTCTCCCTTATGAATTGTCACTTTATAAAATAGAAGGAACAGAGAAAGAATTGAATCCAATACTTACATCTATATCATATCAGTACAGAGAGCTCTTCAAGGCGCCATTCCTAAGGTCTACATTGCCCTAGTTCTCTGGCAGAAGAGATAGAAAAGGCCTTCCTTGCTTGCAGTGGGAGTTCTCGAGTTCGGTCGAGGTTGAGATAAACGATATAATAAGTCAGGCCCGAACTGATAAGTAAGGTCAGAACTGATGCAATCCCCAACTACTTTTAGCTCATCACAAGATGACCTTAAGCATGAGAAAACAAAGGCTATTGGTCCCGGTGTGGCCGGCAAGAGGGAGGTCAATTGCCCTGAAATTACGTTTATAACCTTCTCATTCGTTTGACTTTAGTTAGACAAACACTTAATAAATAAATAAAAATGCATATAAATAAATACGAGACTACATAGATTTATTTAGTTTGCAACCAGAAAGGTTGCTAATGCAAAACAATGTATGCACTAGCAAAGTCTCCTTCTTCGGCATGGTTGTAGATTTCAGCCTAGGTAGTCGCCTAGGCCCTAGCCGAACCGAAAACCCTCTAATAGGCCAAACTAGGTGTTATTGTTTATATACAGTCCTAGGCATCGAATAGGCGGCCTGTTCGGTCTACGCAACTCGGGCGATTAGTTTTGGACATAGTCGTGAATTGTCAATCTTCATCATCGTAATTTTGTCATAAGCTCCACTTTAAGGGTGTTTCCGTGCATATCTCCTACACGGTTGGGTAGCTTAGAAAATAGTAAGGATCAAGATTTAAGAGCTTTTTTTATGTAAAAGGGTCAAATGAGAATTAATGGCATCTTGTTTTCTAAAGATAAAGCTGATAGACATTTTGATACATTGCATTATGAACGAATATGGCAAATGTAGGAAAAATAATAGAAAATGACTAGTTTATTCATCTTCCTTGGATAGAATATGTTACTTTTGTAATAAGTTGTTCATAAATCACAACAACATAAATACAATTAGTCAATTAGTTACAAGAATAAGTATAATTTGATTTGATGTCTTACAAAGGATTAACTACAATTAGTCAGTTGAAGTCATTAATATATATCTTCAATTAATCTTGTTATAAGAAAATTTAAATAAGATGTTGTTTATTGAAAATAAAATAGTTGAACATCTTTATTATACAAACTTAATTAATATTTTTACAACAAAATAATAAGACATGTTATATTTAATTAATCATGGGTAATATTTATCTATTTATTTAATTATATTTTTAATATTAAATATTATTTAACTTTTTATTTTACTTTATATGTTGTAGGATCACATCAATATGCATTGTACTTTATAGCTAAAATGTATTGTATTAAATAATTACCAATAATATTTAATTTTTTTATTATATTTTAAAATATTCATATTATTCAACTCTTTTTTTACTTATACATCTTGTAAGTCCGCTAAAAAATTTTAATCATATATTAAAAGAAGGAACATATTTTAAAATATCGATGATTTTTTAAGCTAATTGTAAAGGAGTCCTTTTTATTGAAAGTTGATTCGGACCATCAAAATCTCAGGTACGACACTGAACTCAACCACTTAATATATGATTGCATCAATATAGATTAGTCACAAATTATGAATAATTTATGAAACATCACACACATAAAAAAAAGTAATTTTCTTCACAAACTCATAAATCTAACTTCAGTAAACCCTATTATTTGTATTGAGACGATGTGACAGCTAAACCACGAAGCAATGAATGACTTTAGATATGCTCTAAAGGTGATAGAAATTATGTGAGAATAGGGGTGGGATATTAAAATTATCGATTTTTTTTAATATCGTACACCGTACTAAAATATTCAGTATACATTTAAAAAAAAACATGCTGATATTGTACTAAATTTTTTGTATGATTAAATTTAATACCGTTTAGTGTAAAATTTATATATCGGTACAGTATACTAAAAATTTTAATATAAATAGTATACAGAAGCCGATATGATTTTAGTACGATATTATATCATACTAAAATTTTTAGTATACGTTAAATCGTAGGGTCCCGACGCAATGTGCTAATATCTCAAAACACATTTCTTTTCTCCATCCCTAAGTAAGAGATACATTGCCACATTTCCTTTTTCCTAAAGTATTTTTAAATTATTATAATACTTTTTTATTACTAAATTTCTAACATCTAGCTGAGTAAGTTCTGGACCAACTAGGCCCATGCTGCTCATGTAGGGTAGAGGCCTAGATCAACCTGTGTAGCATCCATTCCGGTTCAGGCTGGCCCATCATGAGCCGGGATGCTTTCTTTCAGAATTCATAATCCAGAATTCGGAGCCAGTCATATGTGATTTACGTTCCTTCGTATCATCTGAGAACGAACTATAAGGGATATCTGAAATAAACATTATTACCTTTTACCGTGAAAGAGCAATGGCAAAGGAACATGGGACGGCGAAAGAAATGCAAACTGATCCAGTCGAAGACCAAGTGGTTGTATCTTGAAATGTACAGAGCTATAAGAACATTAACCTTTCAAACTCATGAGAAGAGAATAATGTTTTGGTTCTATCTAATAATATCTTTTTGCAGTAATAAGAGTTGATTTATGGACCTTTGATTTTTCAATAGAATACAAGCACAGGAAAATGAACATAAATAATAAACCCTGTAACGCAATAAATACACACTAATGCAGCTTAATTAAATAGGAAATGGTAAGAGTAAAAATGATTTACGACACATTGCAAATTAAAACTGCAATAATATGACGATGAAGAAGAAAGTGACCTTGCTTTATCAAAATAGGAAGTGGAAATGCCTCACGGGTTGGCAACCATCTTCTAACAGCATGATAAAGTTGGCTTATTTAGTGGATTGTTATTAGAAAGAGGAAATGTTTAACTTGTGCTGTCCTACTCTTAACTTGAAAAAAAAAACATATTTCATCATCAGAACTAACTTTTGCAATTGAAATCCAAAAGGACCAACCATAAGTGGAATTTGCTGAATGGAAGGTGAATTGGATGCTATAATTGAAGTATGTCCTCTTGTGCCAAAACATCTGCAACAATAGGACTTGCAGAGAAGAAAAGAGCTTTCCATTTCCTGACCAATAAAGGAGTTAGCAAGTGGTCCTCTGCCAGTGCTAGCTCCTATTAAAGATTCAATGACATGGCAATCTGGCTTTTGATTTCCCAAGAAAGCCAAACAATTTCTGTAATCATCATTGAAGTCAATCTAGTTTGCTTTTGATTTCCCAAGAAAGCTAAACAATTTCTGTCATCATCATTGAAGGCCCTGCAAGCAGAGAAACTTGTGCAAAACATTGCATCAGTTAACAGAAAGAATTCTTGACAGTTGGCCATGATCAAAGAAATCAAAGTGGTACAATCTGTTTAGTTGTGATATTTCAGTAGGCTGCAGTGTTCAAGTTGGTTCCACATAGCTATGGAATGCACTGTTAAACTTCATCTTCCTGGTTACCTTTCAATAATTAAAAAAATACACCGCATCCAGGAATATAACTAGAAAAGATTTAATGAAATTTCACTCTTTTAGTTGAAAACACACGATCAATAATATTCGGCTGGTTGACATGTTGAAGCCATTGATCTACATTCTTGCATTGATCATCATTTACAAGAATGTCAAAAAAATAGTAGTAGTAATAAATTTCTTCTTCCTAACCTGGCTCCCGATCAATTAAGTGGAATAACTCGCCTCAGGAGGGAAAGGGCTGCAACTATGTGAGTATATAGATCATTGGAAATGTTTCTTCCTTGCAGAATCTCTGAACGTGAACAGAGCATTTTTCTTATAAGCAATCTGATCATACATAAATACACAAGTCACTCAGATGTTCAGATCTATGTTGATTTTGAGGGCCATGGGAAAATTTTGGCAAATCTAATGCAATGCAAGAGCTACTACGAACAAACTATCACTGTGAATTATCAATTTAGATCTGAGTGGATGGAGGTAGTTCAATTGTCTCCTTGAGCGAAACGAAAGGCTCAGAGGCATCAGCAAGTGCTGAAAGTGTGTGTAAGACAGCATTTGTATCATCCAAGTAATAGCGAGCCTTGCTTGGCTTCTGGCCAACAGTGCAACCAAACATTAACGCATTAGAAGCTACCATATCCTTTGCTACTACACCAGCAATGCCTTCAAACATGTCCTCATCTGACCTGTCATCCCCAATGCACAGCAAAAAATTAGCTGGTCTTCCCTTTGCAGCCATTGACGATAGAATTTTCTCTGCTACTAGGCCTTTGCTAACTCCCTGTAAAAGCAACAGCAGCACGATGAAACAGACGAAAGCTAACAATGCAAGATTTTAAGAAAATTGATTCAACAGTAATTTGCAACAGTATGTGAGATACAACGAAGCCTTAGGATTGCAAATCATTTATAAGAGAACTTTAACTACTAATGATAGATCAGTTATTTCAGAACAAATGACACAGCACAGGGCATGATGCATCTGAGATTAGTGATGATTACAAGCTTAGTACAGTATGGAAAAGCATACCTGAGGTTTAACTTCAACAATAAACTTGCCACTCTTCACAGTGACAGGTTCATTTGTAAGTACATTCTCTAAATGATCCAGCATTTCCTTTGCCTGGGAAGACCCAAACCCAGGCTCTGCATCCCTATGATGCCAAACTATAGCAGTTTCTTTGGTTTCAATAGCAGATCCATCAGTAGACTCTGTATACAGTTTCATCACAGGTTCAGCAATCTGCATCCATGAAAAATCCATGGCCTGGCTATGGGTTTCCCATCCTTCATGTTGAGTCCACCTGCATACATTGAGATGACAAAAGCATATTAATATATGAATGTGTCTATTCTTCACTTATTAAACAGTATACCTAAAAACAATGTAGAACATTAGAGACTATGCACATCGGTAATTATGAGATTCGCATTAGCATGTATTAGAATGGTGATAGCTTCCTTTGGGTAATTACTGCTGATCATGAATGTTTGGACTATGTAAAGCAGAATTTTAAGAAAGAGGAAATGCGCAAGTTCTTACTGTTGTTAGACAACTTAAATTTAGCTCAACTGCAAATTGACATGCGCAATTGTTTGAATTAAAGAAAAAATGGCTTGTTGTATTCAGTACATAACTATATGCGCATTAAATACTTAGTGTAGAACATTTTGTGTACTGTTTCAACTCATAACTTACCACTGTATATATTTTTCTCACTCGCTAAGCAGGCAAATGTCAATGATCTCTCTTCATATGCATTCTCCAAGTAGAATATAAATTTTTCTCCTCATCATAAACAGCATGAAACAACAAAAGAAATGACTAAATCTGTTAAGACTATTTATGCAGCAATTGAGCATGTTCCATATACCGAATGATGATATTTCTACAATCTGTTAGGTCTCACTTCTAATGGAATGTTCTTGGATGCTTTTTTAATGGAATGTAAAATATCATAAACCAAGAAGAGAGTACCTAATGAAGTATCCATGTTCAGCTGCAATTCCAAGTTCCTCACATGGTGAAAACCAATCATTTAGACTCTGCCGGCCTCTTCCACTGACAATAAAAACTACATTGTTCTTATCTTCACAAAGAGTATTGACTATCCTCAAAAGTTCTGGGTTAGGCTTTTTGTTGATGGATGTTTGTGGCACCAATGTTCCATCATAATCCAGTAAGATAGCCCTACTCTTAGAATTTGTATAAGCTGAGACAATTTGTTCAGCATCAAGCTTTCTAAAATTGGGATCCATCGCCACCACCCTGAATCCAAATCCAAGACCAATTCCCCAACTGCTCCTCCTGAAATGGTCTTTGCAGGTTCTCTCCAAATCCTGCATGAAGCTCTTTGACCAATAAGCAACGTCATGAGTTTTAACATAACGGTAGTGTTTCTCATGTCGCAATTGTTTCTCCCCATCAGAAAGGGAGATAGCCTCATTCATTGCTTCCCCAGTGGTCTCTATATTCCATGGGTTGACTCGAATCGCACCGCTAAGAGAGGGAGAGCAACCAATGAATTCTGAGACCACCAGCATGCTCTTGTTTGGGTCATTTGCCACTGAATCATTGGAGTCAAATGCTCCTTGTCTGCAAACAATGTACTCATAGGGAGTCAAGTTCAAGCCGTCCCTAACAGCAGTGACTACTACACACTCTGCAATAGTATAGTAAGCAATCTTCTCAACCGCCGACATGGGTCGCACGATGAGAACCACCGGGCTGTACCCTTCATGACCGAAGGTCGCATTGATCCTTTGACAGCTCTCTTCAATCTCGTCCTGAACCTCTTTCAGATCCTTTCCTTGGGCGGCCCTTGCTGGATTGGCAATTTGGACAAGGACTGCTCTCCCCTGCCACTTGGGGTGAAGTTTTAGCATGTGCTCAAAAGCAAGCAACTTGAGGTTGATCCCTTTGAATAAGTCCATGTCGTCAACGCCGAGGAGAACAGTTTTTCCATCGAACTGCTGGCGAAGCTCGTTTACCCGCCACTCCTTGTCGGGGAGGCGTAGCATGGACTGAAGCTGGCTCATGTGGATGCCGACGGGTAAAATCTTGATCCCGATGGTTCGACCAAAGTAGTCTAGGCCGATGTAGCCGCGCTTGGATTGGTATTCAATGCCGAGCATGCGGCTGCAGCAGGAGAGGAAGTGGCGAGCGTAGTCAAATGTGTGGAAGCCGATGAGGTCGCAGTTGAGGAGGGCTTTGAGGATCTCCTCGCGAAAGGGGAGGGTGCGGTAGATCTCAGAGGAAGGGAACGGGACGTGGAGGAAGAAGCCCATCCGGAGGCGGTTGAAGCGGCGGCGGAGAAAAGTAGGGAGGGCCATGAGGTGGTAGTCGTGGATCCACACGTAGTCGTCTTCCGGGTTGATCACCTCGATCACCTTATTGGAGAAGAGCTTGTTGGCGAGGACGTATGCTTCCCACAAGGACCGATCGAAGCGACCGCCACTGGAGGAGGAGGAGGAGGCGGAGAAGGGAAGCATGTAGTGGAAGAGCTGCCAGAGGCGGCGCTTGCAGAATCCATGGTAGAAGCGGTCGTACAGATCCGGAGGGAGGAAGGCCGGGACGCACTTGAACCGATCGAGCAGCGTCTGTGCCACATCGTCCTGCTCGTGAGACTCCACGTCGACTTGGAGGGAGCCAACGTAGAGCACCTCCATGTCTTCCGGGAGCCCGTCCTTGAGCTGGAGAAGGAGGGAGTCCTCGTCCCAGGAGAAGCTCCATCCGCGGCTGTCGGGACGGCGGCGAGCCCGCACCGGGAGCTGGTTGGCCACGATGATGATCCGCTCCTGCGCCTGCGAGGACTGCACGTCGGAGGCAACGCTGCTCGCCCGCTCCTCCTCCTCCTGCAGCTCCGCCAGTGAACACGGAACCGTCATCACTCTAGACATCCGCCGCAACCCTCGCGATCCTCCTCCCCCTCCTCCTCCTCCGCCGCCAAGACTCAGCGCCTCAAAGTTCCCCGAGGCCAAATCGAGAAGGTTGGTGTACGATCTGGACATCATCTTGGCTTCCCACCGATTCTTTTCCTGCGCAGAGCTCAGATCAGAAGCGAGAAGCCCTAGAAGACAATGGAGGAGGAATCAAAGACCGCCATGGATGCCCCCACCGTGGTTGATGAATTGGATTATGAGAGTGTTGAACTTTCGGTCATTTTTTTACATGCCCCTCATGTTTAACGGATATTTTAAAATACTACTAAAATTTTGTGCAATACCCTTCAACAAACGCATCTAAAATTTAGGTTTGCCAAAGGTCGCACCGAGATTTTAAAATGTCCAAGAGGCACATCTCTTTTCCATTGTATCCCTCTATCAAAATTAATTTTTCTTTTCTTTTAAATTAAATTAATTTTCCCTCTCTCTTACCTACCTACAACAACTATTATAATTTCCATAGATGATCAAGTAGTTAGAGGATGACAGTTTTATTACAATATGATAAAGGGTAAATTTCCAACGAACACATGCTCTCGGAGAAAAAACTCCTCTCACCCCCTAACAACTTAGCGGTCAGCTATAAGTTAACCTAGTGATTTACCTCCCTTCACGTAACTTGGGGGACTGTTGTGAGGGTGCTTGAGGTGAGTGTAATCACATTTTGTTATAACAACTATCGTGGTGTAAATTTTTAAAAATCAGCACCACCACCAAGACGATGCTAGTTTTAGGCAGTGTTTGTTTCTAAAAATTAGTACCACGACGGAGATGGTTTCTAAAAATTACTACAATGGTAATGATGATTTTTTAAAAAACCAGTACCATAACGGTGTTGATGTAATTAAATTGTAGCGTTGACTTTTGAAAGACAATAAAAAGAGCATATTTGGACTATGAAACATTGTAAAAGTCATATGAATTGGAATGGATCTAATCTAAGCTCTCTAATTTCATCAATGAATTTTGATCGAAACTTATTGATGGACTTAAGAGATTTGGATTTTTGAAAAGTTGATATGTAATGGAAGAGAGTAATTCCATGAAGGTATTTATAGTGTTCATGTCTAATTCTAGTACCCTACGATAATTTATGTATATGTGTCCATTATCTTAAAGTCATAAGCTTTAAAAATTTGTTAATCACTATTGTAAATGACTTCAAGTTGATATTTCTAGACACATATCGACTTTAGGGCTCTTCAGAAACATGTAGCATTTTGAATGAGTATGATCAAAGTTTTTTAGGTCCATCAATGAATTTTGATTGAAACTCCTTGATGGACCCAAAAAGGCTTTAAACAATATTTTTAGGCTTGAAACTGGCTGTTATGGATTTAATCCGTAATAAATGTAGATCTCTGAATGAGATTCAATTTTAAAAAATTACGCATCGTTTTGATACCTGAGTCAAAATTATGGCCTTTGGAAGTAAACAATTGAGACATACATACACATAACTTATCGTAGGAATGTCAAAACTAGACATAGACATCATACATTCCTTCACTGTACTACCCTCTTCCATTACATTTCCACTTTTCATAAATCTAAATTTCTTAGGTTCATCAATAGGTTTCAGTTAAAATATATTGATAGACTTAGAGAGCTCCAATTAGACTCATTCAAATGTTACAAGTTTCTAAAGTGTTCCAGAGTCTAATGTACCCAGAGATATTAGCTTGAAGCCATTAATAGCAATGATTAGAAGATTTTCAATGTTTATGACTTTAAAGTAATTATCACAAACATAACTTATTGTAGGAATGTCAGAACTAGACATAGACACCATAAATACCTTCACTACACTATCTATTGGGTTCAAAAGAATTTAGATATCTCCGCAATGACATAATATTGTCCATTTTCGGCATGAGCCTTTGTCACGCCCCGAGGGGGTCCCTGCCAGACGAAAATCCGGCAGCATCTCCCCTGTACCGGTGACAATT
>JBAMIB010395872.1:0-10415 GCA_037177415.1 Kaempferia rotunda | reverse complement strand
ACTGTTATTAAAATGTTTAAGAAGATTATATTTCCCAGGTTTGGAATACCAAGAGTAGTAATAAGTGATGGAGGATCTCACTTTATAGAGAAACAGTTTGAAACAGTACTTAAAAAATATGGTGTTAATCATAGGGTGGCAACACCTTATCATCCTCAAACTAGTGGACAAGTTGAAATTTCCAATAGAGAAATCAAGTCAATTCTTGAGAAAACAATTTCTATTTCCAGGAAGGATTGGGCATTAAAGCTTGATGATGCACTTTGGGCATACCGTACTGCTTACAAAACACCTATCGGTATGTCACCATTTAGACTAGTATATGGTAAAGCCTGTCATCTTCCAGTGGAATTGGAGCACATGGCGTATTGGGCAATCAAGAAGTTGAATTTTGATCTAAAAGAAGCGGGAGAGAAGAGGAAGCTACAACTGAATGAGCTTGATGAGTTAAGACTGGATGCTTATGAACATGCTAAAGACTATAAAGAAAGAACTAAGAGATGACATGATAAACATATAGTGAATAAGGAGTTCAAGGAAGGTGATCTTGTATTATTGTTCAATTCGAGATTAAAACTTTTTCCAGGGAAGCTTAAGTCCAGATGGTCTGGGCCATTTTTAGTGCAAAAAGTATACCCATTTGGCATGGTAGAAATTTGGAAAAAGGATTTAGGAACAATTAAAGTGAATGGCCATAGATTGAAGCTATATTTTAGAGTGACACGCGGACGTGCATGGTCGGAATTTGGAAATTTGGAGATCTCTAGACACACGGTCGTGTGAGTGCCACACAACCGTGTAGGACTAGCTTCTGTTTTGGTGGTACAACCGTGTGAGGTTCATACAGCCGTGCAGGGCTCCTCTGTGTTCATGTACACGGTTGAACTGAAATGTCGCATGGCCGTGTGAAGGTTACACGACCGTGTGGGGTCTTGCCTAATCACTATGCTCCTATAATCTTGGCCCCACACTACTGGATCTCTGCTCGCTCGTACAAGAACTCCTCTATAGCACCAAATGCATCCAAATGCGCTAAAAAATGCTCCAAAACGCGCTCCTGCACATGAAAATCAAACAACAGCAGATCTCCGAATAAACGGGCAAAATTATGCTGAAATGAATATAAAAGGGATGTAACAACGCAAATCATACACAATCATATCTCAGTGATGTGCAATAATGATGCATAATAATAGGTAAAACCTACGCACATTATATATGATGTAAAATATCTCTTTCAATCCCTCTATATTTTTTTGCAAAAATGTTCATAAATATTTAACGCTCAGTTCCAGGCAATTCGTCATCTCACATCTTAACAATTGTCTCATTACGTCTAATATTACTAAACTTAAATGTCATATATTTTGTCTTTATTTTACTAAGCCTAAAACCTTCCCTTCTAATGTTTCCTGCCAAGATTCTAATTTAGCATTTACTCATTTACGTGTTTCATCTATCAAAATAATATTATATATAAATAATATGCACCATGGTACTGTGTCTTGAATGTGTGTATTGAGTTCCTCCATAATTAGTTTGTAAAAAAATAGGGACTATCTTTGATGTAATCCTATTTTTACTAGAAATGCTTTAGTTACTCCGCATAAAGTTTTTACTCTGGTCTTTATATCCGCGTACATCTTCTTAATTAGTTCAATATATGTGTTACGCTAACACTTTTCTTTTCTAGAATTCTCTATATAATTTCTCTTGAGACTCTATCATAAGTTTTTTCTAAGTTAATGAATACTATGTGTAGATCTTGTTTTTGCTCTTGATATTTTTCAATTAGTTGTTTAAGAAGATATATAGCTTCTATTGTCGACCTTCCAAGCATGAAGCTAAATTGATTTTCGGTCATTGTGTCATTCCTTAATCTTATTTCTATTACTTTTTTCCCCAAGTTTCATGGTATTACTCATTAGTTTAATACCCTTATAGTTTGAACAATTTTGTACATCTCCCTTGTTCTTATATAAGAGAACTAGAGTACTTATCCTCTATTGATAAGACATTTTTTTTCATTTTCAATATCATATTAAATAATTTTGTATGCCATTCAATACCTTATTTACTTAGGCACTTTCATACCTCTATCAGAATATCATCTACAACTTTTCCATTGTACATTCTATTTAAAGCTTGTTCTACTTCTGAAGTTTCAATTCTACGATAAAAATTTAAATTTCTATACTCAACCTACGTAAATTACCTAAGTTAAATTGGTCACCTAAACATTCATTAAAAAGTTGATGAAAATACCTCTTCCACTGCGCTTTTATTTCTCCATCGTTTACTAGTACCCTATTACATTCATTTTTATTATATTTTATTTGGCTAAACTCTCTTGTCTTTCTTTCTCTCACTTTAGTTATTCTATAAATGTCTATTTCCCCTTCTTTTGTATCTAATTTTTGATATAATCGTTTAAAAGTTTAATTCTTTGCTTCATTCACTACTTTCTTAGCCTCTTTCTTGGCTAGTATATATTTTTTAAAGTTTTCCTCATTCTTTGAAACATATAATTCCTTATAAGCTTTTCTTTCACTTTCTCTTGTATTTTCTCATTTTGCCACCAAGATTCCTTACTTAGTGATGCATGTCCCTTTAACTCACTGAGTATACTCTTAGTTACTATTCTCAACTTCGATACCATTTTATCCCATGTTGTATTAGAGTCACCGTATATTTCATCTAATACTTATACTCATACCTTTTCCTTAAATATATTTTACTTCCCATTTTTTAACTTCCACCATTTAATTTTACGAGTTATATATATTTTCTTTTTATTAATACTATGCGTGAGGTGTATATCCAACACTTCTAACTTATGTTGGGTAATTAAGCTTTCTTCATGGATGACCTTGCAATCTTTACAAATCTTTCTATCCCTCTTCCTAATCCTAAGAAAGTCAATTTGCGATTTACTATTCTTACTTTTGAACGTGACTACGTGTTCTTTTCTTAAAAACTGTATTACTAATATAAGTTTATATAATATCGCAAAATCTAATATAGTTTTTCCTTCATTTCTTGTTCAAAACCCATGACCACATGTACCCTCTCATATTACTTATTTTTCAGTCTGACATGCCTATTTAGATCACCTATTATTAAAATCATTTGATTTGATAGAATATTTTATAATACTTCTTTTAAGTCATCCCAAAACCTTGATTTGGTAGTTTCATCTAATCCCCGGTGCATATATGCTAATTATGTCTATAGTTTCTTTTGTCTCTATTATCTTAAGGGCTATAATTCTATCATCTTTTCTAATCACTCCTACAACTTTATCCTTTAACCAATTATCTACAACAATATCCACTCCATTTCTTGCTTTACTCTTTCCTATATACCATAATTTAAAACTCGAGTTCTCTTTCATTTTTGCTTTCTCAGCCTATCTATTTTGTCTCTTGTACAGACAAAATACTAATTCTTCTCCTAAGCATCGTTTCTATTATCCTATTGATTTACTAGTGAGGTTCCTATGTTCCATGTTTCAAATATAGTAGATTATTTGTTTTTCTATTATATTTGTTCTTATCCAACCTATGGTGTAAGAACTCTTGATTATTTAACACTATACCCAAGTTCTCATGGAGATGTAGTGCTCCTTGCCGATGCGTACAGTCGGACCTTGCAACACGAACTCTTACATATTTAGCACTGTACTTGAGTTCTCAAGATGTGGTTGTCCTTGCCGAGACGTTACAGTAAGACCTTGCAATGCGTTCCTCCTGAGGAACAACCTAACATTAGTATAATAGTTTAATGAATCCATTCATTGAATATTTGCCATATTTTTAATGCTGGCTGACAACTTAACTCCGTGACCAAATGAAGGAGGAATAGAAATTAACCATCCTTCACGATTTTTTGATTCTCTTTGTTAATGTTGTGGCGAATGAAGTAGGGAAAAAACTTTCCTTAAAGTGTTTAAGAGATTTTTTTTTCTCTGTGGATGGATGGTGGAAAAAAATTAATGATGAAGGAAAAAAAAAATTAATAGAGTGAAAGGAATAAAAAAGATAAACAATAAAAAATGGAAATAAGAAAAAAAAGGGAAATAAAAAAAATAAAAAAGGACAAATGCCTCATCTGCCTTGCGGAGGCTGTTGCAAGGTCGCGACTTCCTTTGTGGCCTCTTGAGGTTGCCATGAGGTCACGATGACTTCGAAACTGTGCAGGCAAAGATTGAACGGTCACGCAAACCGACATGACATGGTAACTTAAACCATGCAATGGATAAATAAAATGTTTCATAAAAAAATTAATTTATAGGATAGAATTTTGTGATTGAATATCCTTGGTCTTAGTCTTGATCTTGTCACGCCATTGAAAATTCATTTGTGTCATTATTCTCTAGGTTCCTAAAAGCCATTCAACACTCTTTTTTGTTAGTAGAATTTAAAATAGCTGAAGGTGATATGTCTACTTTATGGCATTCTAAACTTGTTTGTAAAAGTCATTAAACATTTTTTCTCTCAGAGTTTAGAATAGGTGAAGGTGATATTGCTACTTTATGACATTCTGTTAAGAACTCACATGTCATTGTTATGTTTGTAAAAGTTGAGCAATATCTATTTTTTAGATTAAAAGCATGGACATGTTATTGCTATAGCATGTGATAGATTGTATTTAATTGAACACTTTGTGAGGTCTGTCCCACTAATGATATGCTTTTGAAATTTTGAAGATTACTGAAAATGTTTTCTCAGTTGTACAGTCAAATCCCTGCTATCCAATTTGTTGTAATGCAATGGAACTTGAACTAAACCCTTTTGCAAACTAGTTCATGCATAAAATCTTGGATATTCATGTTTTTTTCTGCAAGTTCTTCAAGTATTTGTGATGATCAAGAGCTATTTCTTTCGTGGGCTTATTATCATCAGATAATTCTTAATTTTCACATTGTCTGCTGCAATTTTAGAAAACTTATTGGTCACAAAGGACATCATAAAGATAGCAGATTTTGGTCTTGCTCGGGAAATTTGTTCACGCCCACCATACACTGAATATGTTTCTACTCGCTGGTACGCTTCTTAACTTTTTTTTTTTCTGTTTAAAACTTTATACTATAGTTGTTTTACATATTCTAACATTCCGATGCATTTGGATGTGCTAGGTACCGAGCACCTGAAGTTTTGTTGCAGTCATCTATTTATAATGCCGCAGTTGGTGAGTTATCAATTAATAACAAGCTTGCCAGTCTAAAGTTATGCTTTTGTGGTTATTTATATTGATGTATTTCTATTGATTTAGATATGTGGGCAATGGGGGCCATCATGGCTGAACTATTTACTCTAAGGCCACTTTTTCCTGGTGCAAGGTAATCATGATGATTCTTGTGTAATTGATTTTAAAAAAGCTGAAACTGTGGCTTTCCATTTAGTTTATTATCTTGTTTAGTTTGTTTTACAATGAGCAAGAATCTTTATTATAAACTAAACTTAAATAACAAACTGCAGAACTAGTGTTCATTGAGCTGTTTTGTTTGTGCCAAAAAATATTGAAGAGGCTTTCCATAACAACTCGCTGAACAGATTGCACAGAAATAATAAGCTAAAATATATTTTATAGTTTAAAGTGTTTTCCCCTAGTTTGCTATGCACATGTTTATTCCCCACGTGGGATAAGGCTTGGGACATTCGTAGAGCATTAAGTTTCATTTAGCTCTGTGGTTTTCAAATTTCTAACTCATTTCTTGTGTACTATTTCTTGTTCCATTTTTTTTTTTTTTGCAGTGAAGTAGATGAGATTTACAAGATCTGCAGTGTGATTGGTAGTCCAAATGAGACTTCTTGGGTTGAAGGGTTGCAACTAGCAGATGTAATGAAATATCAGTTCCCTCTGGTAATTTTTTTTTAACTAAAGTTTACAGCATCAGATGATGGCATGTTGCGTAGTGTCTGCCAACTCTTGATTATGAAAGCTGTATTATGCAATACCAGGTTATCTGATATTATGTGCTATCTTGGGGATTTGTTTATATCATTTGATAGGTTATAGGGGTATTAAACTAATGAGTCATACCATGAAACTTTGGGAAAGAGTAATAGAAAAAAGATTAAGAAAGAAACACATAAGTAAAAAATGAGAGTTGTAGAGATGAGGATGTTAAGGTGCATTTATGGACATACGGTGATGGACAAAATAAGAAATAATAGCATTAAAGAGAGTCAGAGTTGCATTTGTTGAGGGAAAACTCTAAGAGATGTTTAAGATGGTACGAACATGTACTTATAAGACCAATAAATGCTCCGGTTAGGCGATATAAAACTATGACTAATACACACATCCAACGAGAAAGAGGAAGACCAAAAAAGAATTGATTAGCAACAATAAAATAAGATAAAATTTATTTAAGTATAAATAATAACATAGTACGGATAGAGCCAATGACGTAGAAAGATTCATATAGCCGACCCCATCTAGTGGGATAAAGCTTGGTTGTTGTTGTTGTATTTGATAGGTTATAGATCATATCTACCATTGCACCAAACATCCTATCCTATAGATTTGTTTTCTTCTGAATATGGGTCTACTGTGCCATGTCTTTCTTTTCCAGGACCAGAAGAATATTTTTTTTATGTCAGCTTGAATTATTTTCTTGGATACTTTTTTTTTTTTAATATGTCATCTTCCTAAATAACCTATAGTCACCGAGTTCATTTTCTTTATCAGAATCAACTTGTAGTTCATTAAATTTTTGTTGAACTAAGTGAATGTAAACCTCCTTGGTTGAGAAGGCACATGCAGCCTATTGCTTTATGGCGGGTGACTTGAAATCAACATATGTTAATGGAAGGATTGGGATTAAAAATGTAGGGACATTATTTAATTATTAAATGTCACTGTTCTTGTTTGGTAGGCATCCTCTTAGTTATTTCGAATGTCTTAGAATTGTTGTTTTTTGAGGCTTCTGCATGCTGATTTACTCATTTGTCTCCTTTTTATTGATTCCTTTCCATTGCTATCTTCTCAGGCGGGAATTTGCTCATTACCATTCCATGTGATTGAAATAGAATGCTCCTCTTTCCTATTCCATTACCCTTACTTCTGGTAGCCAAAGAAAAACCTATGTAAGCTAGGATTTTGATTTGAATTGCTTGTGGGTGTGACTCACATGAAGTTTAAGCAATTTGTGACTCTTCATGAAGATAATTACACTAGAAACTTGCATGAAATTCTTCACCAAAATAGCTGCAATATCAGCTGTGATTTTTCATAAATGCAATTGCTTGATACTGTCTTCTTCTGTAAACCTGGTTTTAACATTTTGGGAGTTGTCATCATTGTTATGGCTGATAAAAGACATGTAAGTGCCAAGTGATTGAATCCTCATGTATACCAAAAAGGTGAAGACTTAGATGACCATAGTCTAGTTATACCTCAGTGTTGTATAATTTAAAAAAAAAATCATGTAAAGATGATGAATTATATTTTATTTTCTTGAACAAACCTTATTGAAAAGAAATTTTCGTTGGCCTCGTAGTGTTCTGGTGTCCATCTAGCGACACTAATTCCATCAGCCAGTGAAGATGCAGTCAACCTAATTTCAGTAAGCCTTGTTGATCTTATCTGTTTGTTTTCACGTGATATAAATATAATTCTTCTGTATTAGTTCAGCTTTTAATACTATTATTAAGTTTGGCGTTTTAATGTGTTACATGTAGGGACTTTGTTCATGGGATCCCTGCCGAAGACCAAAAGCTGCAGAGGCTCTTCAGCATCCTTTCTTTCAAGTGAGGAACCTGCTTCCTTTCTCAGACGCGTTCAGCAAAAAATATATGCATAAATTTGTTCAAGTTTGTGAGGAATAATAGGTGGTAATACTATTTCTTGGTGTTGCAGTCTTGCTTTCATGTTCGTCCACCTCCTCATTCAAGGGAGGGAAGATTATTATACACACCTCCTGGTTTGTGTTATTTGCTATCCTTATCTCCTGTTTTCAGTATTAGACCGCACTCATAAGATTCTCAAATTATTTTGTTTTAGTTGGCGTTAAAGGAGTTACTGAGCTGCATAGTAGTAGAAGAAATTCATCTGGATCTCTTTCTGTTACAAGATCAGTGAATAATCTTATGCAAACAAAGGCGGATTCTCCTCTGAGAGCTGGTATTTCTTATGTAGTGTCACATAAAATAGGCATGCCAGATTAAAGACATGAAAATTATTATGGCACAATTAAACTTGCAAAATCCCTTTGTATTTCTAATTTTTAGCTTGCTAACTCAGACTTGATCAATACTTCATTCTACAGGGTAGATCTACATTACCTATTAGTTACTGTCAATTTAGGAACTCAATTAAACTTAGCCCTACATTTATTGGTAAGAGCCTAAGAGGGAACCTAAGAAAGTCTATTTCAGTGTTGCTCGGTTGAGCAGAAAATATTACAAAATTTTCCATGCCACCTCTGTAACTCAGCATCCAACTTCCTTACTGTTGGAAGCATCCCATTAGTTATTACTGAAGTTACAAAGCTTGTGGCTCATAAACTTCTTTAGAAGATATTGCTTTATAAGATATCATATCTTTGCAATTTATCTGGCAGATATAATCAAAATGGGGTAATAATCCAAAAAGGTTTAAGTTTCTATTATATTCATCAATGGTAACCAGCGGAACATTATGCATAAGGGGATATGATTAGTTGGTGACAGAAAATTTTCTTTAAAAAAATAGACGAGCGCACCTAGAAGTTGATTCTTATCATTCTTTGCATTTTACAGGTGTGCAGAGGAAACTGGAGATGGATAAACAGGTGAGCTGCCTGCAGATTTTCTCTGATCCTGTTTGTATTTCTACCTTATTTATATATTTTCCATTGCAACCAGGAGCTCGAGAAAAGTGAAAGATCTCTGAAGAACAACCTGAAGCAATCTCGCTACAGACCACCTGCAAGAAACGTTCCCGGCAAGTAGACTTTCGATTTGCCTGCCAGTTCACTAGCGATTTTTCTACATTCTTTGATTATTCATCTCCATTTCCATGCAGCATACTCGGGGCGAAGCACTCGTAAGGAGGCCGATGCACGAGACAAGACAACATGTGCTGAAACAATTGACAAATTGGCGCAGATGTCGGTGAGCTCAGGCACACAGCAGAAGACCACAAAACTTCCACCACCACCACCTCCTCTGAAAGCCGGTAGCTGGCATGGCCGAACGGATTATCTTGCTCGATCACACGAGATTCCTTCTGCCAGAAGTTATTCCAGGAAAGTGATGGGTTGAAATTCCTGATGCACACTGGTGCTTGGTGGCAACGTGGTTGATCACTTGCACGCTCCTGTTGCTGTTTTATGTTTCCGTTAAATAAATATATCTTGATGCACTACTAATTAATCTGTATTACTCGTTTGACAAGGTTGGATAGTGTTAATTTTAAAAACACACACACATACATACATATATATATATATATAAAAGCTTGGGCGAAGTGCAGTGCGTGCGCGATGTCCATGGATGTCTATATGCACGAGACCTCCCGTTGATACATCTGCATCGTTCATTTATTATTATTTCTTTTTTGAGTTCTTGATTATGCCTTTAGGATTTAGGAGTAAGCATAAAAAAATTTGTAAATTTAAAAATATTTTTCAGGTTTGTATAAAGCATGTGACATAAGGTTCTTGAGGTAATTAAAAATATATATATATATAGACAGACGAAGTTACGATTCTTTCTATCATGACTACCTCCCTAATTAAAACTGTATTACAACCATTAGTGAGTGCTCATTTGATGGCCAGTATAAATTTTGTAACTAATACTCATCTATGATTTTTTAATAATTATCGATAATACAATACACCACTATCGCTTTTCAAATTATGGATAAAACCTTTATAACATTCAAACATACAATTAATTCTGGGTTTAAATTTTTTACTCATATCAGATAGTCTTTTTATTAACTAAAGACTATGTCATTTTTTACCATCCCTATAGTATCTATCACCTATAATATGTGACTATCCCTCTATTGTTCATCCCATTACCAATCCCATACCTCCTAAGATCCAAGAGGATTGTCAATGTGTAATATATATATACACATACATACAAATTTGATATTTTGCCCAACGTTTCGTACACGACCGTGCGCGACAAACACTCTAGCATTGCCGTGTCACTATATTTTATAGTTTTTCAACTGTGCACTTGCCAGCGACGCCTCGACTTGTTTTTATCTCTCATCACCTTCACTTCGGTGAAATTTAAAAAACCTGAAATTTTCCTCTCTGAGTCGCCCTATCCCCCTCGCTCTCGTTGTTGCTCCTGCTGGCCGACGGCCACGTTGCGTCACCTTCGATCCTTCCTGTTGGAGCAATCGTTGGGACCCATGGTTTTGATGGTTTAGGCAAAGTTTAAGTTAGGACTTGCATTGTGTACTGA
>JBAMIB010395846.1:0-10417 GCA_037177415.1 Kaempferia rotunda | reverse complement strand
TGTTTGTCCTGATCTAAATTATAATTTGAGAAGAAAAATAAATATGTCGATGAATTATAAATAATTATGATCGAATTAAGACTATGATCACAATTACAATATAAATAATCTTCTAATCTATATTAAAAAAATAAAGATCCGACCTCCAACGAGGAGTATCAGTGATATCTTGTTCGCAAACTTCTCGAACTATCATTTTATTTGCCAAATTAAGTTTGTGGGCTCCACTAATTGTTAGGAAAACGTCGTTTTAGATTGAAGTGGAAGATTTGTTGACATTTCAACCCCTTCAAAGAAAAAAAATAACTTACCAACATATTATATTAAATTAAGGGCTGTTTTAATATTAGCAAAACTTTTACGGCATTCTAGAAAGTTATCAGATGCGAGGGCATTTTTAGAATTTTACCCTGACAAAAATTCTCTGCTAAGGCACGCCGCGATTGGCGAGTCGTCGTCCCTCCGCGAACTCCATGGATCACGACGTCGACTGCAACCCATTGCACTGTTCATTCCAAAACTATCCCCCTCCCTTCGTGTTTTGATCTCTGCCATATCTCTCTCCGATCGCCATGGGACATGGACATCGCCAAGCTGCCACAACAATGGCTGCCTCCCCTGTTCTCGCCCACGAGAGCTTCTTGCCCCTTCCTTTCCTTCCTCGCCATAAACTCCCTCATCGCCCTCGCTTGGCTGCGGCAGACTCCGCCGCTGCCGTTGGCTGCGCTCTCCGACAGCCCGTCTCCTCCGCGTGACGCCGGCGGACCGCCGAGGAGCTGCACGAGCTTCTACCGACCGCCGGGGAGACAACGGAAGGCAGTGGCCTCCATCGCAGAGTTCGGAGGCGTCGGGGACGGGGTCACGTCGAACACCGCTGCGTTCCGGCGGGCGGTCGTGGGACTCGCCGGCGAGGAAGGCGGCGCGCAGCTGAACGTGCCGGCCGGCCGGTGGCTCACCGGCAGCTTCAACCTCACCAGCCGCTTCACGCTTTACTTGGAGGCGGGCGCCGTAATCCTGGGCTAACAGGTTCTAATCGCCTCGTCCAAAATTCAAAGTGTTCTTGGCATTACACCAGCGATATGATTCGTATCCAATTTTTAGTTTGATCCATATTTGTTACTGGAAATGAAAATTACAGAACCCTGAAGAATGGCCTCTGATTGAGCCATTGCCTTCGTATGGGCGAGGGAGAGAGAGAGCAGGAGGCCGTCACATCAGCCTCATTCATGGAGATAATCTCACAGATGTTATCATCACAGGCATATAAATATATGTCAAACTAATTAATTGTAGATTAATTGATTAGTATCAAGCAAGCAAATGGAATGGAATGTTGTTTGCAGGGCAAAATGGAAGCATAGATGGGCAAGGAAGAATGTGGTGGGAATTATGGTGGAATAAAACTCTCAATCACACAAGAGGTCACCTTGTAGAGCTGGTGAATTCACATAACATTCTCATCTCCAATCTCACCTTCCTCAATTCTCCTTTCTGGACAATTCACCCAGTTTACTGCAGGTTGTTCATGTCTTCTTTTTTCTCTCTCTCTCTAGTAAACTTGCTCTCATTTCACTGATAAACTTGCTCTTCATCAATCTTCAGCAATGTCGTGATTAAGAACGTTACGATACTGGCGCCTACTAATGCTCCAAACACTGATGGCATCGACCCAGGTTCGTGCTCTCTTAGTATATTAACTCGTGGAGTTTGAATGGTATGAAGTAAAGAAGATGATATCGAAAGATGTACAGATTCAAGCTCGCATGTTTGCATTGAGGACTGCTACATTGAGAGTGGAGATGACTTGGTGGCTGTGAAGAGCGGATGGGATCAATATGGGATGGCCATGGCACGACCTAGTTCAAACATTATTATCCGCCGAGTGTCTGGCACGACCCCTACTTGCTCGGGGGTTGGTATCGGAAGCGAAATGTCAGGCGGGATAGCTAACATCACAGTGGAGGACCTTCATATCTGGGATTCTTCAGCCGCACTAAGAATCAAATCAGATCGAGGAAGGGGAGGCTACATAACAAATATCACAGTTAGCAATGTGGTTATGGAGAGGGTGAAGGTGCCAATAAGGTTCAGCCGGGGCTCAGACGACCATCCAGACCAGGGACATGACCTCAAGGCTCTTCCTAGAATAAGTGGTGTTTACATCAAAAATGTTGTTGGGGTGGAGATTGGGAAGGCACCAGTTCTTGAAGGCATCCCTGGGACAATGTATGAGAGGGTATGCTTCAGAAATGTCAGCTTGGGTGGGTTGAAGTCCAAGTCGAAATGGCTCTGTGAATTTATCATGGGAGAAGCTCATGATGTCTCGCCGACACCATGCCGGCAGCTGAAGAGAAATGCAACTTCAACTTGGTGCAAGAAGCCTTAGCCTAAGCAATAGTTCTATCATTAAATTCAGAGCTAAGGTTAGGCAAGGATTCTTTCACATTAAGAACCTTAACCAATCATTAGGTGATTGATGATACATGAGAAATTAGGTAAATTTCAGAATGTTTTTCGCCCATTGATTCTGTTTGCCTGGAGATAGATCATAGGCGACATGTAAAGATTAAATCACAGAAGATAGATAATACTTGTTGGTTTTGACAAGGTTAAAGCTCACACTCAATCTATAAGTCTACTGATGAATGCAAATATAATTCAGGACACTTTTTTGGAGAATAAGTGATAAGGACAACCATTTCAAAGCCCAATGATTGAATCAGACTTCTCACTAAATTCAATTTCAAACAAGTTTAAACTTGAAATAGAACAAATAAAAAGGGCAGAAAATGACTATCAGAAACATTTGGTGATAGAATACCTGTATCTATTCTACGTAAATAATTTATGCTGAATCTGAGAAGCTTAGATCTTTTCTGTTGATGATATGATTTTCTTTGTTGGATTCCATAGATTATCTGGTATTAACAGCTGGCACCGGCGTGTGCAATGTCGGGACATTGTCTGTGGATATCCTGATTGCTCAAACTTTGGAATCAAACATCCACGCCAGTTTCTGCACAGCTCCACAGAAGGCTCTTTCAGTAAATATGACTGAGAATGTTACCGTAATTTTGCTTTAGCAAAACATACTCCTGCTAAGAGTCCTGCATATTTGGTTTTCATACATCTATCAGGAAGCTGAAAAAGGAGCAAAACGGTTATCTAACCAATATACAAGTATGAATACCAACCGAAAAGGATGCTCAAGAGGTTCTGCATGCTTGTTCGAACCTTGAAAAGAAATAATCCAGCAATTGAAAGAGGAATCTTGTTCAGCGATCCTACAAGGCTGGAGAATGAAAAGAAAATTTGATATGATTGGTTCAAGAGTATCGGATGTGTTTAGGCCGCACAAAATAGGAAGGGTTCAACTGAACAGTTCGAATCTTGCATCTGGATTTAATAGGGATGTACCTGTAAGTAGTTGCACTTGTCTGGTGAAGAAACCACAAAGAAGTGAAGCTGATGGCAAGACCCAGAATACCGCTTAAAGTTATTACTAACCAAAACATAGGCATCCTCAAAAGTGGCCTGTCAAATTGCTTGATAGATACATAATTCCAGTAAGACGACAAAGATGGAATTGGGTTTATGAACAATTCAGATAGAACAGAAAACAGTCTACTTATTTATGTCTCCAAGGACTTAAAATGATATTAAAAAAGATTCTGAGATCAGTAGTTAATGTTCCATCACTCTTTTGACTTTAATGGTGGTAACCTTCCATGATTCAGTTCGAAAAAATTTTCAACCATTTCAGCAGACTTCATAAATACGATGGTTACAAGTTATCTATTTAATTATTATATTTCTTTATGGATCCGAGATTTTGTCCAAAAATTTACAATGTTATCCTATATAAATGTGCCATCAGGTAAATTCTTTCACCATTTGCTTTCCATTTTTTAACTTGCAGCCATTGGATGTTGAAGGATTGTTTTTTCAAGAAAAATGGAAAATTTGCTCATGAAATTTTACAATCATATTTAATCAGGTGAAAAGAGCATTCTTCTTCTGAATTCATTTAGGAATACAACGTAATAAACCAGCTCTATTGTAAGAAGGAAATAAAAAAGTCATCATTTTCATTTCAAGCCGAGTTTGTCTGGAGTATTTGGGGATGAGTACAAGGATCCTATCAATCTAAAAAGCTGGGTTGACCCACCTCTCATAATTTGACTCTTCATATATCCATGTAGATCACATGTAAAAGATTTTATATGAAACCTTGTTAGACATTTGAGTCCACACCTGCGTAAGATACTCATACTTAAATTCGAGCACCATAGCTATAATCATAAAGCCTATTGTTTGTCATTGGACATATCCATGTATCTTAACTTATTTTCTCTTCAAATCTCACCAATTAGCTCTAAGTTATTAGTATTTTTCATTTTATCCTTTCTAGTGACCTTGCACATCCATCTGAGTTTTTTTATATCTAAAATAAAAAATTTTCCTAACATGCATCGCTCTGATCTATAATCTATGGCGAGCTGTACTGCAGTCTTATAGAATCTTCCTTTCAACCTAGGGGCAGATAACAATCATTTGGAAACCATAGAAGAACCATATTTAGAAATACAAATATAAGCAAAACAAAAAAAAGAAGGAAAATAAGTATAATTCAGCACTTACGTTTCATAGAGATACTGCACTTCTTGAAAAGCAAACATCAGTACTATCCCCAGTGGTAAAGATAGAGTGTTGTTGAGAAGAACCATTGAAAATTCATTCAAGTTTCCAGACTTGGTGACTTGTTTAGCACTATCCATAACCCATCGTAGCGTCAACTGAGAACAAGTTCATGAAAGAAAATGAATACTAGAAGATATATAAGTTTATAACCATTTGACGAATATGCTAAGTGCAAGCATGTTATCCTAGAACAGTATATTTATAACAGCTATATAAATCAAGAATCACAGAGAATGAAGTAATGAGAATAACTGTTTTGTAGTGGATAAAATTCTGGTGATTTTGTGGAAACTAAAGGTTTATGGCTAGTAAATGGATCAAGGTTCAACTGTTTGTAATTCTGTTGGTTTGTCAATAGACAAAGGACTAATTATGATGTGATTTTAATGCTTCTCAGAGTATGTTAAAACAAAGAGTCGGCGCCCAGATTTAAGCTGACTAATAGATAGTTGGTTTTCTTTTAATTTGAACAGCAGATTTTCTTGATATTTAAAACTTTAATTTCTTGAACAAATTACTTGAATAACTGAGCAACAGCAAGCATCTTCATCCATGTATGCATGAAATTAGTAGTTGGTTTCAGACATTTTGATTTCTTAGACGTCTTCACAAAATAACTTGGGCTTTCAAAGTAAAACGTGAATCTTCTTACTGAGTATGCTGCTGTTAGAAAGCAATTTGCAATTTGCCATGAATAGCCCACTGCATGAAAAGAAAGATCCGTCATTCCTCCTGAAATTGCCGAAATGATCTGCAGCAGAAGGATAAAGTTGAATCAGAAATCAAATGTGCTATAGTGACTTTCCTACAGTTTCATGGAGAATCAAGTTTGAACAATTTTCTTTTTCAGGATGCCCGTACTGTATGTGGATAATTGCCAATTGAATCACAGGAGCAGTTTTCTATTTTTTTCTATATCTCCCATTTATTGACATATACACAACGATCCAGAAAAAACAATGCTAAAAACTGTTCTACTTAAATGTTGACAGATACTTTACAAAATATAAACCACATGCTCTGATGATCCACAAGACAAAATGGTCAATTATGAAAAGGAACATTGTTTTATCATGACTACTGCCATGTCATTCTTCACTTCTATATTTAGTTCCCAATAAAGACAAATTTATTATTCACATTTCAGTTTTATCATTTAGTCGTAGTAAGTAGAAGCTGTCCAGTTTTATCAATCTTGTTCGGATGGAATTCATTAAGCGGGCTATCAGGCTATGTGATAAAGGACTTGCTGTGTTTGCTGCACAGATAATTGCAGAACATATATTTCAAAATTTCCAATTCATAATAATGGGTTAATTATGTATTATGAACTATTCAAAATCAGTTTGCAGGAAGGAACCGAAACATTCTTCTTTGGTGGACAATGGGGAATTCAGCACTCTTTATAATGTTGTGACAGATACAGTGCTGGTGTATTTGGACTCAGAGAAGTAATTTCAGAGAAAGTTTTGATTGGCAGGATGGAGTTTGTTTATAAGTTCTTCAGCTTTGACCTCTCATTCAAAAATTTTTCACTGCATTGCTAAGTTTGCTTTGTTGTGCCAGATTCAGAGCTTTGATTGTTCATACATGCTACTATGCTCTACCAAGCAGCAGCACCATAGATGGTTTAAGCAGAGTAAATTCCAATTTTGTTTAACTGAGTTTCAATCTGCTTCGTCTGGGTGGACCATGTAGATAGTTTTGGAAGACGCTATATCAGGTAGCAACCATAAGTTGCTTCCTAGGTCTGATGCAGGGCATATTTATTGCATTTAATGATTAGCTTCTAAATGCACTCAACCAAAATTGATCGTGGCTTACATATTCCTCTCCGAAAAAGCAATATTACAGGAAGCTATATTGAAGAACAACATACCATTAGGCAGAGGGCAGTCCACACTTTTTTATCATGATGCTTCATGAAAATGTATGTTTCTCCAAGGGCAGTAATGACATTGGTAACATTCTTGAGAATCGTTACCATAGCAACATTCATGTATCTTAAACTGCATTTAGAAGATCACATATTAGACAAAATATAAAAGAATTTCATGTTAATGCAAGTATGCAACAAGGAAAAGATAACCAATCAAATCAAAGTGTCTACCCCATGCTAGCAGTGAATGATGTCAGAAACTAATCATACCGATGAATTGAGATATGGACTGTTATTAGCCTACACTACTGCCCTAGATATATGCTTTGTAGGGATGAAGAAGATGAGATAAATATATTTAATGTTTTCCTATACAAAGAACAAACTCCATTGCTGCAGGAGACAGTCAAGCTATGTCTACAAACCAAAAGAAAACATAAGAGGAGCAAAATTCAGTATGCCAGTAGAAGTTTCCTATTGAAACTTTAAAATTTAGTCACCCCATCCCCCATAGACTTGATATTTTAAAGATCATCTGAGCATAAACAATCTAACGGAAGGATTGCAGATACAATCTGTATTTGTAATTGTATCAAGAAGAAAAAACTGAAAAATCTGTGCTCTTGAGACTTGTAACATACCTGAACATGCTTGTGATAAGCATCCCAATAAATATAACATTCACGGGCAACCAGACTTTAACCAATTTCCACGTGAGTGGTTCTGTTGATATTATGTTGAACAAACTCAAAGAGGAGACTATAGTTACAGACACAAGATTCTGCAACCAAAGGCAATATGGAGTAACAGTTTAATAATATGTAACACTTCATGTGATATTGATGAAGCAACTAATAAATTTCATGATAAAAAATATGGATAAATAAGATTGAGGTACAAAACCTGGTATAACATTAAGGAGATTCCAGCATTAAAATCATAGCCTGACAGTACAAGCTTGTTAACTAAAATCATGCTAATTGATGTTATGCAGTATGCTAGACCAGACACAAGAGCCTGGTTCTGTATCTGTACACTATCCTGCTGTTTTTCAGCTTTACCATCTTCCAAGTCCATGCTAGGCTCGTAAAAATACTTTGCTCCTGATCTACACAGTAAAGCAGGAGTTCACAATTAAAATGCCAGAAACTCGAATAAATATAGTCAGAAAAAGGGTGGTGAAATATTAAATAGCTGGTGTAAAACAGTGATAAAAGAACAAAGAAGAAAGTATTGCATGACAAATATTGTTTTTGGTGACAGTGGTGGACTTGGAAAAAATGGTTTTGTAATTTTTGAGCAAGGAAGGACATAGACAATGAGATTATCTGCCTGCTAGTTATTCCATCTATGAATCTTCACTTTTATGTCCTCAAGAATGTTCATGATGCTAACCTTTGGTGCAATGTATTACTTGATTCACAAAGGAGTGCAAGTACTATGTCATCCAGAAGATAGATACACTTATTTCCGGTAAGGACAGTAACAAATTTGCTGTCAACTTAAAATCTATTGTCAACAAGTTAGATGCTTCACATTGGTGAATAAGTGATTTTAAATGGATGTGCAAACTGTAATTAGTGTAATAGTGTTTGGTTCATCATGCTTAGCGATGTCGCTTCTCTTTGTTATGCATTTTTGTTGCTGTAGATAGATCCAGTAACTAACTACTTTTTTTGCTTTTAATTAATCATGGAAAACTTTACCTTCCTTTCTCCTCAAATATGATGCTGAACCTAACATTAGGAATGGTCTCTCTTATCAAATTTGATGAAAATCAATTAATAATTATAAAAATAATTGTTACCAAAATGAAATTCAGGAAAGAAAAATAAATTTCTTAGATGTTTACACGAACAGGCTGATAGACAAGGAGCAAAATAAGTTACCAAACAAAAGGTGAGTAACCATAGGGGCAAAAAGACATCATGCTTGCCTGTTGACAGTATCTCTTTGTCCAGAACCTATGGGGACTGTGATACTGTCTGACATTCTATGCTGATCATTGCTCCTCAAAGTATTTCGTTCATCATTTGGGATTAGGCTACTTACAGCCTCTGAATGAGTTCTTCCTATGAGTTCACCAGGAGATTTTAAAGGATGAACTCTGAAACTAATAATGGATAAGAATTTTAGCAACCAAACAAAGAACAACTTTTTGCCAAGCCAAAATTGCAAAAAATATAAATATAATAAATTAGAGATATTTTATGAAAGATAAATTCACATGGGAAACACAATAAAAACATTATCTTGCAAAAATTAAGATTACAAAAAAAGTAACTACACAAAACAAATGTCAATTACATTGAAATTTATTACAACTAAATAAACAGAGAAAATGCATATTTAGACTGAAGTCTCAACCAGCACGGACAAGCATCACATTTCTCTTGAACATGAAAGCAAAACCAATTTGGCTCTTCTAAGTAATCTTCTTACAGTTTCACAAACTATAATAATAAGGCAGGATTTGACCCTAGAACCTTGTGCAATAATAAGGAAGGTCATTACTAAATCACAAATTAAGAATAGTAAGGCAGGATTTGATCTTGGAACGTTGTGCAATAATAAGGAAGGTCATTACTAATTGAGCCACTTAAGAACTTTCATCTTAGTTCTCGCTTCCATGCGTAGGAAACATAATTCTTTGATCATAGAAGTGCAAATATATAGATGTTAGCTGCTTTTTTGTACATAAAATATTGCAACATATTGTTGGAATAAATGATGGCCTACAATTACATACTGCAGAAGAACTTAAAATGTATTGATTTCCCACTTCTAGGGGGCTTGCCCTAGTTAAAATCCTGGCACTAAATAAAATTTTGTCGTTTATCGTTAATTAGGTAGAAGCCAATAGAGGTATCAATCAAATAAAAACAAAAATACCTCACAATGATTCATCCTTCAAACTTCAAAGCACGATAAATTAAATTAGCAATAGCCATACTTAATGACCATTTATAGAATGAAAACGAAACCCAATTCATCAGATACCCTTCGCAACAACATTCCGGACTCCAACTCAACTATGAAAACACGAACTTCCTAGTAAAAGCAACGGACGAGGCTTCAAACGTTTACAAATATGCTCCAGAATCTGAACAAGAGAGGGGAAAAAACGGGATTTTAACAGAAACTCACCTCGACCCCATGAACACGAAGAACCGATCGAAAATCAGCTATCCAAAATGAAACCGGCGGATTGCGCAGAGATGGGGAAAGGGTCAAACAGCAGGCGGAGAGACAAATCAGCAAGAAGAGCGAGGGCCTCGGAAGATTCGCAGGGTTTGGTGCTCCGATGCGATCTTTGCCGTGAGACCGTACAATATTTAAAGGTATCCATTTCGGAAAATAAATATTCAATGAGAAAAAAAAAATGTCAGTAAAAGACAAATCCCTTTCTCCATTCTCCGATGCTTAATCAGCCAAACACGGTCCGCTCCTTCGCGACCGCCTCGTGAGAACAAGTCAACATGCGCAGTCCAAAGTTGACTACGCGCAGATGGATCAACTTAGAGAATTATAATAAGGTAATAATGGTTTTATAATGATTAAATGAAAATTTGATTAGCATTGTAAAATTAAAACACATATATTTTGATTTTGTATCGTTCAGTAAAATTAGAAATTTAATTTAATAAAATATATAGAGCAATCGATGAAGATGTAAGGGAACGGGACACATTTCATCAATGCATGCGAGCATAGGCGGCATGGCCGAACTGCTGCTGCTGCTGCTGCTGCTGCAACTTGTCGAGCGCCGCCTGCCCTTGCCTGCCCTCCTTCGCGTACTGCTCCCACATCCACTGCTCCTCCGTCAGCAGATGCTGT
>JBAMIB010395822.1:0-10419 GCA_037177415.1 Kaempferia rotunda | reverse complement strand
TCTACAAGGTACTGATAACATGATCTTCTGTGCCATACCGAGCACCATGTTATCTTCAATGTAGAATATTGGATAATTTAGCACAAAATGCAAATTATGATTATGTGATTCTTATTTCAAACTAAAGATGTATAAAAGGCTAGGCTTTCAGTATACATCCCAACACCTCCAACATCCCAGGAGGCACCTCGAGCACTGTTTACCTGAGGTCAAACTTGGTTTTTGCTCCTGCAAAACATGTTAGTCCAAATAGAAAAGTATCTAACATGCAAAACTAAGTTAGTAAAATCATAATAAGCAATATTAATTAGATCATATCTCTTTAAGACCAGGATCTAATCAAGGTCTCAGCTTATGTTTCTAAAATGGACCTAAGTCGAACTAATGCCTATTGTTCTCTCAAATATGAATGCGTCTTCACCAAGTCACTTTTCTCCAGTGACTTATCTTACTTACTCTTAGCAGTCACATGACTCGCCTGTTTAACCATCATGTCTTCCTGCCAGTTATTAGGTCTGCATATCCAACTGGAATTCGCCAACTGTTAGGTCCCGCGGACCCAGTCGGACTTCCCGCTAAATATCGGGTCACTCCTTGACCTATTTGAACTTTGTGCTGGTTATCGAATCCTCAGATCTAACCGGGCTTCAACCTGGTGTCAGGTCCTCTAGACTAGTCAACTCTTGCACACTTAGTAGAAAGGTTAAACCACATAATGTCTAACTTTAATCCATTTGTTATTCGTCAAAATTTGAGTTTGATCATTAGTGCAAATTGCACCAACAATAGCTTTGAGTCAACTACTTTTGTGGTACTTGTGCTAGGGAGTACTTTTTAGGGGAACTCTTGTCACTAGAGCCTCGCGGTCCCCTAGACATTACCTTACTCGGAGAGGAACTCTAGGTCGATTGTAGAGGTCGGAGATTAGGGTTCACCATTAAGTATGTCCCCTATTCTCTATGGATCCAATCGTGCAATGATTTTGAATTAGGGTTCACCCCTTGATCTATCCCAACGGGGTTACCATCCACTTGAATCCGGCAACATAGATGAATAGCAATGCAGATGAATGAAGAGAAACAAACTAGAACCAATCAAAAATCATACACATCATTAATAAAAAGAGGATCAATGCATTATATCATCAAACATAACATCAAGTTACACCCGAATCCTAGAATTAGGGAGATTGCTCCATAACGATGGAGTTTATAAAGCAAAAACATTGTTTTACAACGAGGAATAAGAATTAAGTTTAGAAGGAACTTTGTTGTAAAAGATCTTGATGTATTCAGAAGAACTCCGCACACTCCTCGATCGGGGAATAATCTCCAAACCTCGAAGATGGCTCTCTCAAGTAGGGTTTTTGTCGCCAATCCTGGATGATACTTTGCCTATGCTTCCTTGTCCTTTTTATAGGGTATAAGGTGGCTTGGTCTTTGATAGAACCCTACAATAAAGGAGGAAACAACCACACGTACCACGACCGTGTTGTGGCCTCCTGGTGGCAACTCTTAATATTGCCGTGTTGGCTGTTGAACCTCTCAATGTTGCTCCGTTTGCGCACTTTGCCTCCAAGTATGACATACGATCATGTCATAGGCCACGGGTAGGTCGTGTAAGGTACTGACATGAGGCTTTCCGTCTTCAAATGCATCCAAAAGCGGAGATCTTTATGCCTTGTCAACTTAAAATACAAAAGAGCAATCTCCCAAACTACCAAGGATGAAAATGATGGAAATGCTAAAGGTTGATGCAAATATGTTCACACAATGTAGGTAATGAATGCAAAATAAGATAGAAAATAAGGGTATGAATCACAGGAGGTGTTGTTTCTATTTTTCTTGGTAATTTTTATCCAAAACTTGCCATCCTTAAAGTCATTGGGCTGCCATCTTTCCCCACATAATGGTAACTCATAAATAGAATTAAACTATGCTAAAGTCCAATTATGATCATCATTAAATAATTGAAATGTAATCCTTCCTTCGACACACCCCTCACCTTGCATAATATTTGCTTCAATGGAACTAAAGAACTAGGATAATTCTTAGGGAGGTAGGGTATTTCATGCTCATAATCTAGTCCATCCTACTCTATCCAACATCCAATCAATATCTTCCTTAAGCCCTAGGGTCGTCAAAACATAGTCATCCATGTAGCGAGTGTTATTTATGACTAGCATCGCAGAAAATAATGCCAAAATGGTTAAAATCGTTACCCTCATCCAGAGCTTTGCCCTTTCCTTTTTATGCGTGAGCTCGAACCTTCCTTTTAAAGTGGATATAGGTTGTTGTGGAGAGGAAGAAGAGAGGGGGAAGAGATCTTGAAGGTGGTAGAGGGAAATGAGAATGAAGATCTCAGAATTTTTGAGGTTTTTGGGTTGGAGAAGTTGTCTAGCTTAGTTTCTAGGTAAGAACCCTTGTGCCCCGTAATTTCCTTGTCCAGTGTTCTCTTGGTTGTTTTTATAGGAGAAGTTGAAATGATTTTTCCAACCAGGGTTGTATGTGTTGGAATATAGGTTCGACCTTTGATTGTAGTTGTTGATCGCATCCACTTGCTCCATTTGTACCCATTGTAAAGGTGTGACTGACTTGACAATTCACAATCGTGTGCCCTGCTGTGCCACAAATCTCACCTGAAACATTAGCAATGTTCACAACATTAACATCAAGTGAATCAAATCTTTTGATACAACACCCATCTTTGCAATTAGAAGGTCCAAAGCACTAACCTAGTACTCACGGGGATGCCTCTTTTATTCGCCGATTGATGGTGATTGATCGCCACATTCTCAATAATGTCGTTGGCTTCATATAGCGTTTTGTTCATCATAGCTCCAATAGTTGAGTCTAATGAAACCCTAGCAGAATATGTGATTCCATTGTAAAACCAATGGATGATTAATCATTTTTCGAATATGTGTTGTGGGTATTCTTGTAGAAGTCCCTTCTATCTCATGTCTCTAATAAAGACTCTGCTCTTTTGTGAGAAATTTGTGATTAGAGTCATGAAGTGCGTGGTCTTGCTAGGAGGGAAATACTTGTCGAGAAAGTGCTGCTCCATTTGATTCCATGTTATGATGCTTCCTGTGGGCATGGAATGTAGCCAAACCCTCACCTTGCTCCTCAATGTGAAAGGGAACAGTCCCAATCTATTGCCATATGTAGAAACACCATTATATTTAAAAGTTTCACAAATTTCAAGAAAGTAGATGTAGGTTTGGAGCCTCCAAATTGGTGTTGCTGGAATCAGTGAAGGCTTTAGTTCAAAATTGTTTGCTTCTATTGGAGGTCTCGTGATGCTAGACCTTAATCTCCACACAGTAGGTGCGATAGTCTTTCATAAATCAGTTTCCATCGTTAACGACCATGATTGGTGTTGGTTGTGCCTTCAATTGCCTCTGCAAGTTTTTTCTTACACATGTTTTTTCAATTTTGGGGTATAAATCCTGAATAATCTCTGATCTAGCAGATCTTAAAAGAATTTGTCCACCTACAAGAGGAAAAACGAAAAATCAAAGGGAAAAGGAAAGAATGAATCTAGATTAACCAAGTCACAAATAAGACTCGATATCAACAAAAACAATCTTCGATGACGATGTTAAAAACTTGATGTCTTCGTACCACAAACTTAAGTTATCGTCAAGTAATAAAAATATCATCCATTTAGACTGTGTTGTTGAATGCCAAGATACTCTCAAAGGAGGTTATCTAGACGATCGAGAAAAGGTGTGTTATGGAAATGAAAACGGTGAGAAAGCTAATTCGGAAGGCAATTCTAGGGTTTTAATTTCACTATGATGAATGTTAACGAGTGCATCTCTTTTATTTTAACTTACGATTATGTTGAAAGGATTTGCCCAAAGGTAATTGAATGTGTCTATCGGAAGAAGAAAAGAAAGAAAACACCAATGCGTCTATTCCAATTGCAACTCATAAATTGAATTTGGATAGACCTGTTAAGTTCGGTGACAAAGTGTAAATGCCTTGAGAGAGTTCAACTTCTTTCATGGTAGTTGTGCTAGGGAACGCTTTTTAGGAAAACTTCTATGACCCCGCGATCCCCTAGGCGCTACCCTTACTCGGAGGAACTCTCAAGTCGATTGTAGAGGTCGGAGATTAGGGTTCACCATTAAGTATGCCCCTATCTTCTATAGATCTAATCGTATGCTTATATGCAATGATTTTAAATTAGGGTTCACCCCATGGTCTATTCCAATGAGGTTACTATTCACTTGAATCCAACAACATAGATGGATGAAGAGAAACCAACTAGAATTAATCAAGAATCATACACATCATTAATAAAAAGCAGATCAATGCGTTATTTCATCAAACATAACATAAGTTACTCTCTAATATAAAATTAGGGAGACTACTCCATGACAATGGAGTTATAAACCAAAAACATCGTTTTACAACTATAAATAAGAATTAAGCTTAGAAGGAACTTCGTTGTAGACGATCTCAATATATTCGGAAGAACTCCACACACTCCTTGATGGCAGAATAGTATGCAAATCTCAAAGATGGCTCTCCCAAGTAGGGTTTCTGTCGGAAACCTTGGATGCTTTGCCAATGCTTCTTTGTCCTTTTTATAGGGTTTAAAGGTGGCTTGGTCTTTTGATGGAACCCTCAAAAAAAGGAGGAAATGATCACACGTACCACGATTGTGTTGGAAAACATGACCAAACCATGTGGCCTCCTAGCTAACACAATCCGGTGGTAACTCTTAACACTGTCGTGTCGCTTACATGGGTAGGCCGTGTAAGGTGTTGACATGAGACTTTCCTTCTTCAAATACATCCAAAAGCCGAGATGTTCATGCCCTATCAACATAAAATACAAAAGTGCAATCTCTCAAATTACAAAAATGAAACTGCATGGAAATGCTAAAGGTTGATACAAATATGCTCATGCAATGCACGAAATGAATGCAAAATAAGATAGAAAATATGGGCATGAATTACACACATCATAGAGCGAGCTACAACCTTAGGCGCGCCTGAGAGGTGAGTAGCTTCATGGGAGATGACCTTGTGGTATGATAACTCCTTGATGAGTTGAGAGAACTTAGGGAGGATAAATCTTAACTTGGGTGGACTCAACATTTAGTTTGGTTGTAGTTGACGTTTCAGTTGACTAAAGGGTGCATTTAGTTGATTGGTGGTTGGTGGTTGATTGGTTGTCGATTTAAGTGTTTGAGCTAGTGAACAAAATATTTTTATTTGCGATTGTAGTTGGTGCCGACCATTTGATGAGGCAATTTAGTTGACTAGATAGTCTCGTGACCAGATTCTGACCAGATCCACTCGATTGCTGCTACAATAAAAAAATGGAGAGAGGTGTTCTTTAGAAAAGTTAGTTGATGACTAATGTCTATAGTGCGTTTGTCGATTGATCAACAAATGCTTAAGAACAAGATGAAGCCAGCTGAAGGCTTATACTTGGAGGAAATTATAAGGCTAACATTCCCAAACATAAAGAGTTAATATTTTGAACCTCATTTTAAATCTTTCGTTCTTGTGGTTCAATTATAAACACTCCAGAGAGCTTGTAAGTGTTTTCTTTACCTACAAAGTTGTTTGAGAAGGAGAAAGCATAGTGGGCTTTCAGGAGTGATCCATTTAAAAATCTTAGGTCATGGACTAGGAATGAAGACTCGGAACCATATTAAATTGAATATGTTAACTTGTGTGTCTGTCTTCTGTTTTATTCCTATTGCATTTTGATTTGAATCGTCCTTTCTAGTGCATAGATAATATTCCTTTAAGTTGTAATTTCGAGGACATTCACTATTCAGCCCTCTAGCTTCTCAGTCATCTCTCTGATTGGTTCTTTCATATTATTGATGTGAACTTCAATAACTAAGGGGGAGAATTCTAATTTAGGGGGAGATGTATCTTTAAAGGGGGAGGGATCCACCTTGAAAGATCACAAATTACTCAGAGATTAGGAGATATTCTTCTTTGTGTGTCAAAGATAACTTGGTTGAGTAAGTGGAAATCCTGGTTAACTAACACTAAACAAAGGATGAAGTTCCCTAGGCTAGACTTTTAGGTAGTGAAAATTTTGATTAGTTGAGGTCGACTGATACTAAGTAGATAAGGAAATCCTCGAGGCATGAGGTCTTTTAGTAAGATGAAGACTCAACATTAGAGTGGCTGATTTAAAGTTTTAATCGATTGAAGAATGTTTAATCGGCAGATGGTTGAGTTAACCAAGTAGTGGACTCAAATTGGGTTACCAACAAATAAAATATTTTTATTCGCATGAAGAGTTGATCGATAATTAATAGAGTATTGCAATTGCAAGAATCTAGAAAGAGAGTCGTTGAGTATACAAATTCGGTTACCACTATTAAACAACTCAGATGCTATAGCAAATCAATTGATTGGATGGAGGGTCAGTGTAATCATGAGCTAGAGAAGTCGACTACATGCAGATTTAGTCGACTCAACTGATGCAATCAGTCAATTAAGGTAAGTTCATAGTGGACTGATCAGGTGGATTCCAATAAGTCACTGGGGATCAACTAGAAAATTTGGCAGCCTTCTTGATCATTGAAAAATGATAGAAAGTAACAAGTGAAAGTTATAGCTAGAGCGAAGCTCTAATTTTATAACTTTCTTATTGGTGTAATTGATTCTTTTTTATCCTATTTTATTGCTCTTTAGCAGCAAAAAGGTGAAATCGTCACCTCGGTGACCCCTCTAGGGTGGCCTCCCACTATCTGGAAGGGAGGTAAATCACGGGAGACTTCGCCTAGCAATAGCAGCGCTATGCAAGGAGGGGTTGAGGTAACCAGCGGTGCATTCTGCACTCACTAGGAATCAACCCAGGCATATTGATAACAACACCCTTGCATGAACCAACTGTGCCAACCTGATTGTGTGGAAGGTTAGAGAAGGATATCTGAGAAAGAAAAAATATAGTGACATTCTAAGAGTGATCCACCAACAAATCATAGGGTGTGGAGTAGGAATCGAGGGTTTCTAACCATGTTAATTTGTTTGATTTGCTTGTGTTTTATGTTTTTGTTACATATTAACAAATTGTAGGCGTAAAATGAAAGCGATTGGCTACCCCCTACCCCCTACCCCCCTTATGTAGTCGTAATCTCGATCCAATAGAATTATGGGTTTTTTAGTGATTAGGTAAGACATGCTTCTTAAAATCCATAGATCGTTAGTTTTCAACTCATGCTTTGTTTGTTGTGAAATTTTTGAATGTTAGCAAATTTGCTTCACCATGAAAACTAACTTTTGTTATAATTTTCTTAGATTACCCTTTGTAAAGCTCACAACGTGCTGTAGGATATACCTCCATGCTTGCTGATTTTGTTGGACAACTTCATTATCAAGCATGCTTAAAAAACATGGAATCGCCACGTTAGCGGTTCCACCACGACTGCCCCACGCCATTGGGAGGAGGTTCAGTAGGAACCCAGGTGGCAGAGGTATGAGCGGGAATCACCCTCAAAGGCCGCAAAACCCTCCTTAGTGAGAATCGATCTCGGGCCGTTTCGACCACTCTCTCAAGCCTCTACCAACTGGGTTAGCCTTGGGGGCCTTTATCAAGCATGCTTAAGCTTGATGTTGATGTGGTTTTAGGTCCACCTTTTAGTGTTGGATCTTTAGAGATCACAATGATACCCTTATTGATGGATTTATGATGTGTACTAGCCCAACGCTCATTCTTGATGTTGAATTCTTGTCCATTGTAGTTGGCCTTGATAAGGATTGGTAGATGGTCATTAGACACCCAGATGTTGAAAGTGAATTACATGGGTTTTTAGTATATCATTAATCACACAGTGATTCCCATTTTTTAATAAATAATGTATGCTAGATATAGAAGATTGCTAATTGTGAAGTTTGACATTACGAATCTTTATTTTTAATGTCATTGAGTGCAATTATTATGTTGCATCATTCTTTGTTCTTGAATACCTGATCTTCAATGTTAATTGCAGGGTTGTAGAGGTGCATTCCTTTGTAATGCTAATTAGTTTCATGAATAAAAGTTTTGGTCAATTTGAGACCATTGTTGAAAAAAAAACAGGGATAAATAAATATAAACTAAGAAAAATCTTTGAAAACTTCGATTTAGTCATTTTTGTCTCATGTTGCGTCTGATCGCAAGTCTTATGTGAAATTGAAAATATATTTAGTTAATGTGTTAGTTGATCCCAAATACTCACCTATTAATACAACAACAAGCTTTATCCCACTAGGTGGGGTCGGTTATATGGATCCTTTTATGTCATTGAGTTCTATTTCCTACTGTATCATCATTTATACTTAAATACATTTTATCTTGTTTTATTATTGCTAACAAAGTTTTTTTTTGGTATTTCTCTTCCTTGTTTGATATGCGTGTTTGTCATAGTTTCACACCACCTAACTGAAGCATTATTGGTCGTCTATGTACATGCTTGTATCATCTTAAACGTGTCTTTCGGAGTTTTCCCTTAATAGATATAACTCTGACTTTCTCTCTATTGCTCTCATTTCTTATTCTATCTATTCTCGTATGTCCACACATCCACCTTAACATCCTCATCTTTGCAACTTTCATCTTCTGCTCATGTGCTCGTGTCATAGCCAACATTCAACATTATTGTAGAATTTTTCTTTAAGTTTTAAAGGTACATTACGATAATATAAAACACTCGACGCTCTCCTCCATTTCAATCATCCCGCTTGTATTCTATATAAGACATCTCTCTCAATCTCTTCATCATTTTGCAAAAATAATCCTAAATATTTAAAACTTTCAATTCCAGGCAACTCGTCATCTCGTATCTTAATAATTGTCTCATTATGTTTAATACTGCTAAATTTAAATTCTATATATTCTATCTTTATTCTACTAAGCCTAAAACATTTCTCTTTTAGTGTTTTGAGTCAAGATTCTAATTTAGCAGTTACTCCACAAACAACATGCAGCACGGTACTATGTCTTGAATGTGTGCAGTGAGTTCGTCCATAATTAGTGTAAAAGATAGGAGCTTAGAGCTGATCCTTGATGTAACTCTATTTTTATTAGAAATGCTTCAGTTACTCCGCTTGAAGTCTTTACTCTGGTCATTATATCATCATATATATCTTTAATTAGTTCAATATATATTACACTAACACATCTCTTTTTTAGAATTCTCCATATAATTTCTCTTGAGACTCTATCATAAGTTTTTTTTCTAAAATAATGAATACCATGAGTAGATCTTGTTTTTGCTCCTGATAATTTTCAATTAATTGTCTAAGATGTATAACTTCTATTGTCGACCTGCCAGATAGGAACCCAAATTGATTTTCGGTCACTATGATATTTTTCCTTAATCTTTTTTCTATTACTTTTCTCAAAATTTTATGGTATAACTCATTAGTTTAATACCCTTATAGTTTGCACAATTTTATACATCTCCCTTCTTATATAAGGGAACTAGAGTACTTACCCTCTATTGATCACACATTTTTTTCGTTTTCAATATCATGTTAAATAATTTGGTAAGTCATTCAAATCTTGTTTCCCTAGGTACTTCCATACCTCTATCGGAATAACATCCGGTTTCGTAATTTTTCCATTATGCATCCTATTTAAAGCTTCTTCTACTTCTTAAGTTTGAATTCTATGATAAAAATTTAAATTTCTATATTCATTTGACCTACTTAAATTACTTAAGTTAAGTTGATGACCTAAACCTTTACTAAAATCGTTCTTTTATTTCTTTATCGTTTACCTATTGTATTTATCTTTAATACATTTTATTTAGATAAGATCTCTTATCTTCCTTTCTCTTATTTTAATTATTCTATAAATGCCACTTTTCCCTTCTTTTGCATCCAATTTTTGATATAATTTAAAAATTTTATTTTTTACTTCTTTCACTACTTTCTTGGCATCTTTCTTGACAATTGTATATTTTTTAAAGCTTTCTTTGTTCTTACAAATATATAATCCCTTATAAGTTGTTCGTTTTTGTTTCACTTTTTCTTGTACTTTCTTATTCCACCTATCACACCCTGGAGGAGTCCTTGCTCAACAAACGGACATCTCTCCCCTTATGACAACATATGAAACATGGATAACATAGTTACACGACTGAACAAGAATAATATCATTAGCCTACACGGCTGGAAACAATCACAACCATTAGATCTGTCAGACGGGCCAACCCATGGCTGGGCAGGTCGGCCCATGGCGGGCTAACCCGACATCTTGGTGGGTTGGGAAATCGCCAACCCAACCCAATATAAAGGCGGGTTGTGGGTTAGGCGGGCCAACCCACGGGCCCATCAAAACTTAAAAAAATAATTAAAAAAAAGTTTTATATCTTCAACGTTTTTACTTCGGAAAGGTTTCATCAATCAAATGTATCTAAAAATAGGTATTTTAAATGTAAATGGATACA
>JBAMIB010395802.1:0-10421 GCA_037177415.1 Kaempferia rotunda | reverse complement strand
TCCTTCTCGTCTGCTGCATCTTTCGCTCGACTTCTTGTGTTCTTAAGTTCATGCACACTTAGACACAAGGGTTAGACCAACATAGGACTTAACATAACTAGGTTGGTCACATCAAAACCATCCTGGGCACCAACAGATCAAACCTGTGGAGTCAAAGAAGGGAGAAGAAGAAAAGTCCTTGTCTTTACCTTCTTTAAAGTATATATACTGTCAAAAGAGCATAGAGGTCGCATGCTTCTCTATTATCCTCATAGGTGCCCATGAAGGGATCAGATTCGGTAGTCGTTAGTTGCCTCACCACTCACCAAGTGCCACGTGTTTGCAGGAGAACATCTAGGGGACTAGATCTGACAACCTTGTAACTCCCTCTCCATTCAATTGATGTCACATCTTCTGGGGTATTTGCAGGGAGACAATCTTATTGATGAGGTTGTTGTAGGCCAATGTAGGGTGTGGGCCTGATACGAGGATAAGAAAATGGGGTCAATATTGGTTGACTTTGTGTATATATGAAGTCAACAACCGAGATTGAAATAGGTTGCTAGGATCCAAGACTGTGACTGAGACTGAATTACTAAGGATGTCGACAGCTAAGGCTGAGACAGGATGATGGGATCCATGATTAAGATTGAGCCATGGAAGATGTCCATAGTTGAAGTTGAGACAAGATGTTGAGATCCTAGACTAAGACCGACCCGCGAAGGATATCAGCAGTTGAGGCCGAAAAATGATATTGGAATATGAGACTGAGATTGAGTCATGGAGGATGTCGGCAGCTGAGGTCGAGACAGGATAATGGGATCATACATTGAAACCGAGTCACGAAGGATGTTAGTAGTTGAGGCCGAAAAAAGATGTTGAAATCTGAGACTGAGACTGAGTCATGAAGGATATCAATAGCAGAGGCTGAGACAAGATGATGGGTTCTGAGACTAAGACTGAGCCATGAAGGATATCAACAGCTAAGGCTGAGACAGTATACTAGGATCCATAACTAAGACTGAGTCATAAAGATGTCAGCAACTGAAACCGAGATAGGATGTTGAGATTCAAGATTGAGGCTTGTCTCTTGGTGAACTCTATTTATAGGGATAAGTGTTTGATCAGACCTTAGTCTCATCTTGACTGAGTCTGATTCTCTTTGGATCGTATTTGACTTATCTTGGCTTTGGCTGACAATTTAGCATAACTTTCAACTCCACGGGACACATGGGGACTACATATATAATTCTGGCACATCAACATTTATATTCAATTCATTGTAATTGAATAATATTATATTTCGATGATGATGTTAAATTCTTCCTTCAAAGTTTATTCTTTTCTCTCTAAAATCACCATCATATATGGTATATATGATCAGATCCGTCTTAAGCTATGAGAGAGATAAATTACATAATGGACCATAACAATGAAAATAAGACTCTTTCCTTCTTCCCATGGCTTCTCATTCCCAGAAGAACCCTTGAATTAATTGGTTTAATTTTGTGGCTCCTCTTTGGGGTGTGATTATCCTATTTGATCCTCATATAAGTGAAATGCTATTCAAGTCGATAAATGGTTTGCCTTCCATGCAAGGCTTTGGTGATTGCATAGATGTTCGACTTCATGGACAATACACAAGAGATTCCATGGGAGTATTATCTATGTTGACGATAAATAAGTTAATCAGTAATAAAAAAAAGTAGCATTTCTCCCAAGGGAATGCCCCTAGCTAGATTCCTATGGTATGGTTGGAATGAAGAAAAGAAGATATGTGACCCTTGTCAAGATGAGTCATGAGAAGAAGCATTATTGGATTGATAAAAAAGAAACAATGAGATAACCCAATTTGTCATCATTGTGCAATATATATGTGCCATGAAAGGAGCATATACTAAATTCAATGAACATTTGGAAGTAACAAGGAGAAGATCAGAATTGAGTATGCAAAAGTGAATTGAGAGACGGAGTGAATCAATCCCAACCACAGAATATCAGAATTGATGACTAAGAATTAACCTTCATCATTTAATTTTTTGTTCATGATGAGTCATAAAAACCTACTCAATATGTGGGATATGTATCGGACTGTTGCATATGTTCTCAACAAGATTACCTTAAGTCTATGGAGCATACCCCATATGAGATATGAAAGGGTCAAAAACCTAGCTTCTCTTACTCGAGGGTTTGGGTTGTAAGGTATAAGCAAAATGTATGGACAATGATAAGCTCCAATCCAGAGTAGATAAGCACTAGATTGTGGGATAGCCTAGCGAAACATTACGGTAAACTCTGACCCAAAGTAAATAAGTGCTAGGACATGGAGGTAGCTTATGGAAACAAATATTAGTGCAACAAAAGGCTTCTAATGACTATTGGAACTCCAAAGGCTTCTATTCTCATGAACATTGTAAATTTTAAATTTTCCATTCTTTTCTTAGTGTTTACTTGTATTCTATGAAAAAAAAAATAGAAGTTATTATTATTCTCTTTGTATTTTTCATCTTCTTGTATTAAGTAACAAAAGTGAAGTTTTGATAGTGGTTTTTATGGGACCTCTCCATCGGATTCCCATGGGGTTTCTCCGAGGATTTCTCGAGCCATAGTCTTCAACATCATTAACTCGAAAACATTCCACATAAGCTTGGATCAAAGATAAGATCAATAACAGGTATATGTTGTAATCTATAATTCAACTTTAAAAACAATTTATTCTTTGTTTGCATTAAAAAGCCTTTATGGACATGGTTAAAGGCTCAAACACCACCGGATGCCCCCCTTTACCTATTTACATTTCCTCTGCTAACAGGCTAGTTCAGTTAGCTCTTCTTATTTGTTAATATGAATTTCAAAAACATAAACTGGAAAGATCCCCGAAACTCTTAAATACACAAACTCCCTCGAATTACAAAAATAGTATGTGAAATGCTCTTGCCCCTTGAACACCAACCAAAACTTTTTTTTTTCTTTGGTTTAATAGATCAAGTTCAACTATCCACATTTATAGAAAATTGAGATCATCGGCAGGACTGGACCAGCTACAGCCAGCAGACCATCCCAAAACACCAAGGATGACATCCACGCTCCCACAAGCATTCACCTACAGTTACATCCATGTATAAGACGACAAATAAGAAAAGGAAAATTAATTATCGATAAGCCATACTAGGTTGTCATATGTTCCTTCATAATGAAACACCATCACACCAATTCCCCTTTTTCTGTCAATCTCTGCCTGTTTCACAACATCGAAGGTCAGGTTGATATGCAACATATAATAGCATACATAACTCATGTTTGATTATCACTAACCACACAAGAACATATCCTAATTCCAACAGCTGCCAATGCTGATGTAACTTCAGCCATCATCCCTGCCAAGGGAGTGCATAGATTAGGAGAATGGATTCGTTGCTAGAATACGAAGAATGTAGTCATTGTTCAGACTTCATAATACTCGGCAACATAGAACTGGATGGATGCCCATCTTCAATATCATACGCCCAAGTAAACCCGGCCTTAATGTTATTAAGTGATTGGAGAATAGAAACAATCATTACCTTTGCGATCAATACATGCAATGTGAAACCATTTAATCGAATGCCCTTCCAAATTATGCCACAATGCAATTTTGCCTGCTTTCCAACTTTCTAAACCAGGTAACACTTCCTTATATGTAGGAATCTTTCCAAAAAAGAACTCTGTACGAGCATGATCCCCAGGCATTAGATCACCATTGATCTTCACACTCATTTTTTGTGCACTCTTGTTGGGCTTTCCATTGATTTTAAGCAACCCAACATTGTTCTGAACAGGCACGAGGCCATGCTTTGTCTTTGCTGATTCTTCCACAATCGCAAGAATCTTTTCCCATACGGATTTCCTTTCACTGAGCGATGCCTGCTCATTTTCACTTCCGTCCTTGATATCCGCAACAAAATCATCTACTGCATCTGCAGTTATTTCAGTTGCTGCAAGTGCGGCTTGCTCTCTCAGAAACTGATAAAAATATACGAAGTTAATGAGACAAGTGATCCAATAGTCATGAAATAGGTGTGATAAATAAGAACTCCTACTTTCATTATCTTATGTCTAGCACTGCGAGTCTTTGCATGCTGCAGCCATTGCTGATGCCTCTGGAAAGCTGACTTGTTTGATAAAGCCTAGCAAACAGCAAATTATAATTAACTAAAAAAAGAAAAGGCATTTAGGAAATGCAACACTTAGTGAAAGGATCAAGTAACTACACCACTTGGCCACTACTAGGAAATGTCATGGTACTATCAGTGAAATGAGCTAAAGAACACTGACTAAAGGATTTTTAAAAAAGAACGACCGGTGCACAAAGCTCCTATCAGTGTGGGGTTATAGAGAAAGGTTAGATCACATTAGGTCTATTGTACACAATCTTACCTCGCATTTTGCAAGAGAAGGTTTTCACGATTCGAACCCGTGAAATGAGCTAAAGAATACAGACTAAAGATTCTAAGCAAATATAATCCACTTAGTTTTTAGTTAGGGCAATAGTTCTTAACATAATTATCTTGTCAAAAGGAAAGATTTAAATACTAGTAATAATTCATTAAAAAAATTTATCTTAACCAATTATATCCAAATACTAAGCAGTAGAAGTCATCAATGACATAAAATCTATCAATTGCCACAATATGTCCTACATAGCTAACAGATAAATTAGAGGTATATTCATACCCTTGGTAAAGCTTAGACATCCGGTTGTTATGTATTGAATGAGCAAGAAATGATGAGATGTGCGAGAAAAATGCACAAAAATTACCAAACCCCATAATTGTTGAGATCAGTGTCGATATGGTAGAGAGGGGGGAATACCAATTTGTTGTTTGTGTAGTTAGTGTTCTACAAATATATATGTATATGCGCAATGAAAATAAAGAACATAAAAGAAATGCAAACCAAGTGGACGGCAGCATTTTTATGTGGTTCATGATTCTCCAGAATCACTACATCCACGACCTATGCACGCGAAATCCACTTTCTTCACTTCAGTTCAGCACTAGAGATGAAAAAACCTCTTACAACAATCAGTATGGAAGAATACAACAAGAATAGAAAACAGACAAGGTTTGGTGGAGCAGAATATAGGTGTTACTTGGACGAGGTCAATCTTCTCTCTCATATCCCCTTGAACTCCTTTCATAACTTTCACTTTGAATCTTATCGTTTACTGATCAGTTGATCGATCGCTCCTTCAAATATTATCCAAATCATACTTTTTAAAACTTCATTTTCGGCTCTATTTGAATTAGTTGTTGTAGCATTAGTCGATAGAACTTATAACAATTAACTGACTAGTGCTCAGTAGACTGTTAGTCAACTCTACAATTTTCTGTGCACTTCAAACAGAATTTACGCCAGTCGACTCCTAAACATTTTGATTGCTTCAAATGAACCTCAGTCAACTCGTCTAATCGACTAGAAATTTTCTATTCATTTGTCAATGTTTGAACCTTCAGTTGACAAATAGTGACTCATCAGTTGACTGATCCAGCCAGAATACCCCAAATAGACCTAACTTGGGGTATTTGGACCACCAGTCAACCAAATCCCAGAACGGTCCCAATTAGGTATTTGAACCACCAATCAACCATCGTGTCTCCTGACTTCAGTCACATCTAAGGTTGAGAGTACCTAAGTTTGCCATCTACCCATGACCAATGCAATGTCACTCCACTCACATCTCTTGTGGAATTTCTCCAAGTCTTTAGATCTTTTCCCGTCAAATTGTGTCCCTCGGATGTTCTAAGCCCGCAGTTTTTTCTTAGTCATCCTTCACACTTTTGTTTATGTAGACCTCCTCCTCAACTTGTCATGATCCGATGCTCCTTGTCCTACAGTCCCTCTAATGCACCATCCTCCTCCAATCTCAAGGACCTCAAATCATCAAGCCATCACAACTCTTGTCCACGCCAAGTCAACCTATATACCTAGTAGATCCTCCACAACTTAGACGCAAATTAGATAAACACCAATCTCATCAACACGCTTTGTTGCCTAAATGCAAAGGGAGACGAGAGTCCTAACAATAATAAGTTCAAGGTTTGCCTTTCTATTGCATATTTAAGTGTGTCATGAAGTCCTCAAATAAGCCTATTCTCAATGTAAAATCCACTCTTTGAGTGAGACTTAAAAAGGAAGAGGGTTTATTTTACTATTAGCTTAGCTAACTTTCATACTTTTCCTTTTCTTAGGCTACTGTAATAGAATTTTTTTTGTATCTAATAGGATTATATATGAATTAAAAAGTCATAAAGATGTGACTTGAGGCCTCAGTCGTGGCAATCAGTCGTTGATGCCACTATAACATGAGGTCAGTGTGTTAGGAACAATTGCGGAGCTAGGATGCAAAGGAGTAGCATGAGAACATTGTTTGGCCTAGAGCATTGGTGGCTAGTCGAATCAGTGCATAAGAGTACGAGTCTCATGCATAAGGAAGAGATTTGCGTAGGAACCAACATTAATCAGAGAGATATCAACACTAGAGAGATAGGGCATGGACAGAAGCAAATGGAGGAGATAACTTTAGGTTTCTCAATAGCAAAGCATAGGATGGAAGAAGAATAGAATTTTATATTGAGACCAAACTAGTAGTTGGTTACCTGAGGAGGTCATAGTTGGTTACCTGGCATGGGCCTCAATTGGCCGAGTTCAGATTAACCTAGTTGACAATTCTAGCATAACACAAAAAAAAAAAAAATTGAAAGCGGAAAACTTATTAATATAAATATATAAAATTAATAGAGTTACATGGAAAAGTACTATTTTTTATAAACTCGATCCTAATGAAAACTGGGTAAGAAGAGACAAATAAAAATCTAATTATTCTTAATAATTATCTACCCAAATTGAAAGACAATAAACTAAAATAGGCTAATTACTAAATAACTCAATCAAAAATTCTAAATTTAAATATTCTCTTTGATTTCTTTTCTCCATCATAATGTATATTTAGCTAATCTTTTTTGAAAAAAAAAATGGCTACATCCATGCTTTGACTTTTATTAAATTATGTTGCTAACACTTGTAAAATAGTGTTAGTAGATGAGATCCTGACGAATGCATGGAATTATAATAAAAATGAAGAAAAATTATTGCATACTCCTAGAAACCAAGTGCGATCCAAGTCTCCAAGGAAGGATAAAATGAGATAATAATCTTAAGAAGGCATGTTAAAATTTACTAAAGGGAAACCATAGAAGCAACAAATAAATGAGGAAAATCAATGCGCTCGGGCTCAAATACAAGTATCTGAAATATTGTGGCGCTAACTATTTTTAAAAGATTTTGCACTTTATCAAGGACATCGATGTTGACTAGATGTGTCGTCTGAGTGTTGAAATCCGACACTGGTACGAAGGGAATAGATGAAGAGATCAAGCATCAAAGATCATAATGTAATGGAAACTTATTTGAAAACCAAGACAATAGTCTCAAGTATTTTAAACACGAAATATAAGGATCTATTTGCTTAACCTAAAGAGTGTTTACTTGTTACAAAGCATAAACCTCCCAATTACATTACATCTTTAATGCTATCTAAATATTTATGTCAAAAGACATGATGACAGTAGATATACAATTGATGCAGCTATTGGGGCAAGCAAATTACCTAAATCTTGCATAAGTCATATATATTTCACTTTGTTAGATACCTTTTTTTGTTCCCATCAGGTACATCAATTTACGTAAGTCTAATAATCAAATAACTCCATAAAAAAAAACTTAACAATACAACATCATGACAAGCAAAAAATTTTTCCTAGTAGCAATAGTTGATAAAACAGGTGTTTTATTATCTTCTCACAAAATTTACAATTCTTTTTCTCATTCCCTCCATCTCTTCTCTTTCCTTCAGCTTCTCTTACTTCCTACTCACACAGTCTGCTTGTTGCTATTATTAGTAGGCACCACTTCGAGGCAAAGGGGGTCAAGGATGGTGCATAGGGGGTCAAGGATGGTGCATAAGAGGAGCACCATAGAAAGAATGGATTACCATCACCAATCAAAGCAAATGTGAGTGGGTTAGTGAATTCGATGAATAGGGAATTAAGTTATTTCTTTTTGAAGCAATAAATAGTAGTCAGTGATTACACGGTGTAGCAAACAATTGATATCACATAGATCTCAAACTTGACCTCCTTTGCCTGTGAAGCAGTGCTGCCTTTGGCTATAGTAGCAAGGAGGAAGCCATGAGTAGCTGTGAGGAAAGAAATAAAGACAGAAGGGAAGGATAGAAATAGTAAAGGAAAAGGAAGAGAAGTACAAAATTGTCCAAAAACCATTACAAACATATCTTTAATTAAAAAAAAGGCGAACATATCCATAGACAATATCAATATCAAGTCTATTTGACTGATTAACATGATTGCAGCTCTGTCCTAAGCATTTAGCTAGTGGAACAAAAATGCACCCAACTGAAAGATAAAGCATAGTCAGTCTGTGTATGTTTTACGTAATCCGTGCAGATGAAAATTACAATTAATATTTTTCAAGTTTCAAGTCTCTGTTACTCACATTGTATGTGATTATCTCAACGACTTCAGCATTTGCAAGGACGTGCATGGGTGAAACTAGATTACCATTGACCTGAAAGAGATGGATATATATACCATGATTTTGTCAAAGTGAAACAGTAGATGTTAAATGTGTACCTTTGCAGCAACCATGTTATTTCCAATTTCAGTGTGAATCATATAGGCATAATCAATTACAGTGGCACCCTGGGGAAGATTTTTAATCTGCACATCATGGCATTAAATGAGAGTAAATATGCAACTATCTTCTTTTTACAGAAACAAAGACATTTCCTTAAGTATTTTACCTCTCCTTTTGGTGTAAAAACAAAAACACGGCTACCCAATAGGTCTCGCATGACAGTGTCAACAAATTCTCTGGAACTCATGTTACCAACAAACTCCTGCTGCCATTCTCTAATTGCTTTGAGCCAACCAATCTGGAGAGTAACGAGGAAACTTCAACTTGATATAGACATTTCCAGGTACTATTAGGTCACATTTAATGCTTTAATAGGTAAAATTGTATGGCAACGTGGATTACCATGTAGATCCTCAAAGACTGTCTTGATATAATAGCTAGTAATCTACCTTGTAATGATTGATACATATCAAAATGCTATTGTGAAGCGTTGCGCGTTAGGTTTCTAGCCAGCGTTGACTTTCAAGTAAATGTTTAATGAATTAATCCATTAAACTATTATGTGAATGCTAGGTTGTTCCCGGAAGGAACGTGTTGAGGGTCCAACTGTAATGTCTCGCCAAGGACCGCTACATCTCCATGACAACTTGGGTGTAGTGTTAAATATGCAAGAATTGTTGTTGTTGTAGTATTGATTTTAAGTAACTTGAATACCTTTCTCAAAACTTCTAACATAAAGAATAGGTAATCTAAAGTATTTTCTAGATATAAATATCAGACATTCATATCAACAAAAATATGTTTCGATCAAGAACCAAGAATCTAAAATGTAGAGAGCTAAATATGTTAATATTCATGGTTTCAAATCTTGATTATAAGATAAAAAAATTATTATATATAATAATTATATAAATTAACATAAAGATATATATTATAAATATATTAATTAATTAACAGTTTATTTAATTAATTATTAATTTATATAATATATAATTATATAATTATAGTTTATAAATATTTCTAAAGTGTGTGTGTGTATTGAATTTTAAAATCAAATTTATTTTAAAAATTTATATATTTATTTAAAAAAATTAACAAATATATTTTTAGAATTATTTATAAAATTTTAAAATTATTTTAAATATTTTAATAAAATTTTAATCTATTTTCAATTTTTAAAAATAATTTAAAGTTTATTTTTAAAATTATATCAAAATTATATAACTATATATTATATAAATTATCTATTTTTTATTTTAATTTTTTAATATTTTTAATAAAATATGTATTATAATTATATTAATTAATTAACCGTTAGTTTAATTATTTATTAATTTATATAATATATAATTATAATAATTAATTAGAAATTAGATATTATATATATAATATAATAATTTTAATGAAAACATTTTCTAAAACCTAATTTTTCCTCAAATCGTGATTCTCGCAATTCTGCCGCCACCGCCTTGTCACTTCACTGTTGCAGGCCTCGCGCAATGACTCCATTGCGGCCAAGTGCTCGCACGACGAGTTCGTCGCAGCCACGGGGCTCGTTTGACGCCTCCTCCACGGCCGCAATGCTAGAGCAACGCCTCCGAGGCCGGCCATGGGTTTCGAAACCTTCTAAGCTCCAGTGCCGATTTTGGTGTGCGCAGGTGAACAGTAAGTTCCTCCTATTCCGCCCGACACGAAAGGAAATTTATATCCTTGATAGTAGATAGATACGATGATTATGGAAAGAATTA